>JABUQX010074268.1:20000-26432 GCA_015478945.1 Trachelipus rathkii | reverse complement strand
GTTACTACTTCAACCACACCCACACACAACACGTCCCACACACGACCACACAACACACATACACACACACACACCCATACACTTTACATTTACACTTATACACCACGTAAACACAAAACACAAAACAACCCTTGTTTCCAGGGGGCAATTTTGAAGAATCCGTAAATGTTTTGAGTTTCAACCTTTTATTTTCACAAGGTTGGCAATTTCGGTCTTGTAGCTTTTTACCTTGTATAGGATTTTGATTGTCTCAGCTTATGCGCTCTACATGAGGTATCTTGCCTCACCCCCTCATAACTAGAGAGTACATTAATATATAGTATAGTGTAGTATAGTAATATAATAAGCGTAATGTAGGTTTAATATACGCCGTTTTTCATTTTCTATGAGCTTTAATTCCAATTTTATATACTCCGAATTATATATATATAATAATATAGTTAATGAAAATAATTATAAGTAGTACCTAACCCGTGCGAAGTTATAGTAATAATAACCCCATATACGAACAAGTATAGTATATCTATTTTCGGTCAACCTATTGTATTCACAGGTGCAAATTTTGGTCTTGTAGCTTCTTTTGGATCCTTGTAGGTTTGATGCCCTTCAACTTTCCGAAGGTTCTCCTCATTTTAAATTAGACTCATTCTTTGATGAAGTCATCTTTGATTCCACCTATATTGATGATTTCAGATTTATTGATTGTTCATTTTTGATGGTTCCCAACCCCTAACCTAGATCAGAGTTACATAATAATGTCACCCCTTATGTTATTAAAGCTCGCCAGGGACGCTAGCGTGATCTTCTCCCAGCATAAATGGCTGGAGGCATCAGTCACCCAGTAGGTTGTTCGACCTTCGACCCGGCTGAAATGAAAAAATAGTTGTATATATATTTTTTCATTGCTCGCGGTCGCACCTAATCGGTGCGGGCCTCCAGCCTTTGCGGGGAGAGATCACGCTGCGTCCTGGCTGGCAGCTATTTATAAACATTAGGTGGTAGTACATTAATTATAACTCTTTGATTCTAGGCTCTAGGGGTTGGGAACCATCAAAAGATGAGTCATCTCAAAGATGGAATCAAATTCTAATAATATGGTGGTATCAAGATGACATTCATTTCAAAGATGAGTACATCAAAGATGAACCTTCAATGTTGAGGCATCTATTCTTCGAAGGGTTGCAAAAAAGCTACAAGACCAAACAAATTTGCACCTCTGGGTGATTACAAAAGGATGAAGAAATTTTGTATCCTCTAATATTTATATATTATATATTATATATATAAATTATATATTAATTATATTAATATTATATATGTTAATATATAATTATATAATATATCCTATTAATATATTAATAATATTATATATCATATATTATATATATAATATGTTTATATAATATATATTAATATATAATATACTATATATATATTAATGTTTTATTTCAGTGCGCGCTAAAGCTGAGACATTCAAACTACAAATGGTCAATATCCAAGCCTAACAAGAACCGAAATATTGCCACCCCTGGAATACAAAAGGTGACCGAAAAGATCGGATTCTCAAAATTTCCCCCGTCGGAGACCAAGGGTTGTTAGTGTCTTTATTGTACGTGTGCTATAACTCGTACAATGCTAAGTGTATGCCCTGGCTGTGTGTGAATGTGCTGTTCTATGTAGGTCTCCCGGACGTGTGTGTGTGTGTGTGTGTGTCGTGGGCGTGTGTTGTGGGTGTGTGTGTGTGTGTAGCACCTGTGTGACCACGGACTGGACAGCTAAAGTTACGGAATAGAATCCCATACCAGGTTCAAAAGGTAACCCTACCTCGACCCCTCATGTTAGCACCAGTTACCTACCAAAGGCCTAGCCTTCCAGTTCCCCTGGAGAGCGTCAAGCCGCGGAACCCGGTGGAGGCTAGGCTGCAGGTGCGGATAGGTGTAGGCTAGTGATAGTGTACTGCTATGGTGTAGGTGATAGCGTAGTTAGTTAGGATCTTACGGTTAGGTTAGGTCTAGGTTAGGTCTAGGTTAGGTTACGGTAGGTTAGGTTAGAGGTTAGGTCAGGTTAGGTGCAGGTTTAGGCGAGGTGTAGGCTGGGCATAGGGTATCCGGCAAATCGCCCCGGGCCTACAAAAACAAGGGTATTAATTATCCTTAAATTTAAGAACCTAAAAGTAGTTATTTTCAACATCAATTTCTTATCAGAAATAATGTCAGTTTACGTATCTGTAGGATGATGCGGGTATGTTAATGTTTTCTCGTGGGTGGAATTGTCCATGTTCACTATGATAATAATACATAATTCAATAATAATATAAGTAATAAAATCCGAATTATTTAAAAATACTTTTGAAATATTTTAGTTAACATCGAGTGAAGAATAAAATAAATGTAAGTGAATAATAATGTTTATTTTAAAATAGAACTTAGGAAAGATTTTAACTAAAATACAATGTTATGTTAGCAGAGAGAACTTATTTTGTTATTTTTTTACTTATTTATCACCTGGCTAAAGATGATGTAAAGCAAGTAAGTCAAGTGGAACAAAAAACGTGGCATAGTTTGGTGTAGAGGGTGCTAGGGGCTGGACTTACTGATTTTACTGATTTATTGCTTTAAAGGTACGTAAAATATATGTTTTCAAATAAAATAATTTACATAAAATTTTCAAAAATTATTTTAAAAAAACTTGATAGTTATAAATTTATAAACAAAAGTATTAACAGTTAATAATAAATTCTTTGTGCAAAGGATAATGCATTGATTTTATTTCAATAGGAAACTCTAAGGAATAACACCATTATAATTTCATAGTTATATTAGAAATTATTTAATTATTAAATTTAAAGGTATTTATATGTAAAATCATAGCAATTTGTTTTTTATAATGTATATTCTATATATCAAAGGGAATGAGCGTTGTGTGTGTGTGTGAGAAAATCTGTGTGTGAGTGTAAGTAAATTCTTGTGTTTTGAGTGTAATGTAAATCTGCGTGTGTTAAAGTAAAACTCTGTGTGTGAGTGTTGTATGTGCTGTTGTTTGATAAGTGTAAATGAAAATGTTCTTACTGGGTAATAAACTGTAAGTGTCATAAGTGAATGTGTGTAAATAGTTGCATTAGTGAATGTGCTGTATAAGTGTAAAGTGGTGTGTGCTGTTGTGTGGCCTGTGTGTAGTGTTTGATGTGTGTGATGTGTTCATATGTGAATGTGTGTGTTGTTCTAAATAATTAATACAATAGGCATGAAGTAACATAACACTAAGTATAATAATAATAAAAAAATAAAATTAATAATAAATAAGAATAAAAATAAAATAAACAAAATAATAATAAAATTAAATAAAAAAGTTAATTAAAACAAAATCAAAAAACATAATATGTTACATAAAAATATATTATAAAGCAGTAAAACATATGAGTTAAAGCAGTAAAACAATACGAATTAAAGCAGTAAAACATGAGTTTAAAGCCAGTAAAAAACATGCAGTTTTAAAGCGTAAAACATACCGAGTTTTAAAGCAGTAATAACATAGAGTTTATAAAGCTAGTAAAAACAATTGTAAGTAAAGTCAGATATAGCAGTAAAACAAAAGCATTAACTAATCCCTCCCTTGGTGTTAGGTCACATCTCTTATTGATTGACTGATTTACTGCTTTAGTATGGTAATGTTAATAAAATATATGAGTTTTTTTAAAGCAGTATTAAACATATGTTAAGCAGTAATTAAACAATGAGTTAAAGGCCAGTAAAACAGATAAAACAAAAGCATACTAATCCCCTTAGCGTGCTATGTAACACTCTCTACGATAAAGATGTACAATGTAGGTAATGTTAAATGTTATAATAAATATGTGAGTTAAAGCAGTAAAACATATGCATACTAATCCCCTAAAATCGTGGAAGTTAAAGCAGTAAAGCTGTAAAACAATAGAGGTGTTACATCCCTTTGGTGTTAGGTAAACACCTCTATTGATTTACTGATTACTTGATATTATTTTAGATTTTAATAAATATATTATAAAGCAGTAAAACATATGAGTTAAAGCAGTTAAAACATGAGTTTAATGCAGTAAAAGCCAGTAAAAAATTTACAAAAAGCACGCTATTATACCTCAGTGTTATTAGGTAACACCTCTATTGATTTACCTATTTACTGCTTAGGTATGTAATGTTAATGTTTTTTAATAAAATTTTCAGTTACAGTTTTGTAGTAAAAATAAAAATGAAATTATATATCAGACACTTGGTAATTTTTTTATTTCTTCCTATTCTTCATTCCTCATTACTTTTTCATTTATTTATACTTGGCATAATATCTTACTTAATTAGAATTTCAATTTTTTAATGTTATTTCGATCAAGCTTTTCCTGGTTTTAGAGTGTAACTACATGACCTCAGTACTCGACTCATCAAATTTGTGAATTAGTCGCTGATGGAGCTTTACCCCCAAATGCTCCTCTGGATACCGTCCTTGAATAAAATGACTCATTTTTATTTTAAGTTAAAAGGTGATCTATATTATATTTTTGCTCATTAGTGGTGTGTGTGTGTGGTGTAGGTTTATGGTAGTTTAGCAAGCTACGGCTGTTATATGTTTATCCAAGGGGGACTGTATGTGTCTAGGTATGTGTGCTTGTGTGTCTTAGGTATTAGGATGTGAGGCCGTTTAAAGTGACCTATGGGTAGGTGTAAATAGTGTGATATAAAAAGCCTTTAAGCGTAGTGTGTGTGTTATAAACTAGCCTAGCAGGGTGTGTGCCGTAAGTGATGCATAATGTTCATCAAGTGTGTGTAGACGTGGGTGTAGGTGTGAGTTCATCAGGGTTGGTTGCTTAAGTATGTATCCATGGCTAGGGTCGGTAGGTTCGTAGGGTGTGTCTGTAATAGGGTGGGTGTGTAGAGTGTTCTAGGCATGTGTGTGTCGTAGGTGCAGATGATGAGTGTAAGTGTCTATGGGTGGGTGGTATGTGTGTGTTGTGTATATAAGTATCCTAGCGGGTGTGCTGTGTGTGTGATGTGATTAAGTTAGCCGTAACGGGTGTGTCATGTTGTGTTGTGTATGTGTATGAGTGTGTAAGTATGTTTATCATCGTATGTGTGGTGTTACGTGAAGTTCTGTAGTTACTTTCAATCTCTCTCTCTCTCTCGATGTTATTAATATAATATATAATAATATATATATATATATCTATTATTATATATTATATATATATAATATATATAATATTATATATAATATATATGATATATAAATACTATATACTAATATATATATAATATATATAAATACTATATAAACGTTGCAGTATACTATAAAAATGCAAATATCGACTGATAGCGCCTTTTTTCTTAAACTTTTTAATATGGATTAATAGCTATTTCCACAAATTTTGTATGCATAAAATGATTTATTATATAAGTAACAGTATTTGTTTATATATTATAAGAGGCATTCTAGACGAGCCCAAATCTGTTAAGTCCCAACACACTTCCTTTAAGAGGCTACGGGTCGGAGTTCCAGTTCGTTAGTGACATGGAGAAGTTCACTTTTTTTAAACATAACTCGCCAAATTTAATGTTTATCCATTGCGTTAGCGTGGGGATAATTCGCCATCAGAAGATAAACAGAATGTTATCAGCGTCAAGACCGAAACATATTAACATGTATGCGCAAAGCGTCGTGCATATTACAATGGCAAGTAGTAGTATTAAATGACATTGAGCGCGACCATTCCTTTAAAGAAGGCCCAAGGGGTTCAGGATTCCTGTGAAACCTTCCAGAAGAGTACAAGAAACATTACACATAGGATATCAATTTAATCAGCATTAATATATAATAACTATATAATATATAATATACTATATATATTATATATTCCTATACTATATATTTATAGATATAATATAATAAATTTATTATATATATATTATATTCATAAATATATATATAATTTACCGTATAACATTTGGATATTAGATTCAATGAAACCCACACTATGGGCCTATAGGGGGAATGGAAACCTCCTTGGAGAGCAGCAGTATCAGACCTGAAAGTCAGTGCACGAAGTGAATGCGAATGTGTCGGCTATAGAGCATACGGTGAATGAACACGGTGGTGAGGACGGAAGGAAACTGGGATGATTGAGGGGCTGTGTGTGTATAAGGCGTGAGTGTATGTGTCTATGGATGCATTCGTGGATATTAAACAATACATTCATGAGTTACTAGAAAAACGAGGGTAATCTGCGAAAAGCGAAAAAAGATCGGTCCGACGATGGCCCAACCCTAGCAGTAAGCGGACTGCGGCCGCGGCATGTTCGGTGCGGGTTCGCAGGCCTTGCGGTTAAGCGAAAACGACAACGACAATTAGCGGGATTGCCAACCAACCGGACTGCGGAACTTGTTACAAAACGCGACGATGGCGACGACG
>JABUQX010074268.1:15000-17500 GCA_015478945.1 Trachelipus rathkii | reverse complement strand
ACTGGTTAGTGGTGACTATCTTGCCTCTTTTTTAATAATAAAATTATAATTTAATACTAAAGTATTGAAGAATTTAATAAGTTTTTGAAAAAGTTGATCGATAGTTGTTATGTGGTCAAGATTATCGCATTCGGTATAGTATTTTAAAAGTTTTTGTTCCATTTGTTCATTTAACATACGAAGATCAAAATTAAATTCTAGTCCTCTTTTCAAAAAGCGAGTAATTTTCAAAAGATTATAAATTCTGCAAGGAGTAATGTATTCGTAACCGAAGAGCACCACGACAGCTTGCAAACGTTGCAAACTTGTTTCATATTTGAAACAAATTAAAAATGCTGTCTGGGATCTATCTTCTTTATTTAAATGTTTTAGTTTAAAAAAACATTTTCAGATTTTATTTGATTTCAAGTAAGTAGTTTTCGTTAAAACAAACAAAGCAGCGTTCTTCTACCTCGCATTTTAAGTGTCTGATATAATTGTTTGGAAATCAATATTTTTTTATATGAAAAAAATGTAATTATTATTTTTTATTTTCATTTAAATTTATTGTTCCTGGTTTATTGCCGAATATTTTAAGGGGTCAGACTCCGGCTCCGGCTCCGATACGACTACGCTACCCTGGTTATCGAAAGGTATTAGAGAATATGTATGTAATAAATGGTTTTATCTAAAAGTAAAATGGTTTTAATTAGGGATGGTCGATTCACGGGATGCGATCCGGTGCGTGGTGCGCTTATTTTGGTGCAGTGCGGTACACACACGAAGTGTTCAGGTGCGATACGGTTTTAAATATATGGAGGTGCGGTGCGGTGCGGTGAAGTGCGAAAAGCGGTGCGCATTAAAACATAGAGGTTCATTGCCATCCAAAAATGACATTTGGTGCGGTGCTGAAAATTGCGGTGCTCTTTCAAACCTTAACTTTAATTAGAGTTGGACGAGCACCGGAATGCACCGCACTGCACCGCACAAGATTAAGCGCATCACGCACCTCACCGTACCAAAAGTCATTATTGGGTCGCGCCACACACACCAAGAACCGCAATGAACCTCTGTAATTCTAAAATCGCACCGACCACACCGCACCTCACCGCACCTTGTCAATGTAATTGCGTACTGCACCGCACCGCATCCGGTGTGTCGGCCAAACAATAGTTTTAATAATAAATTTTAAATTGCGTTCACGTCTTCCGCGGTATGGTTTTATCTATTTTATTGAGACAATAAAAATCATTCTTTAAATGTGTAAATCGATCTTACACTTTCAGCGCTAAAAGATATTTTTTATATTTTATTTTCATTTTCATTTTATTTTTACTTTTATTTTATTTCACTTTTATTTTTATTTTTTTAATTTATTTTTTATTTTTTTATTTTCTATTTTTTAAAAATAAAATTGCCTTTATATTACAAAATTTTTACATACAATTTGGAATTGGTTGTCACTATGCGGGATTTTCTCTCTTGAAATGCACGCCACTGGAATAATTAAGTAAGATAAAGTTAATCTAGGCCCTTATTTGTTGCCAGGTAAGGGGGTTCCCTCTCAAATGGGTTTGACCCTTGGTTATCGGACCAATTATTCCGAGAACCCTTGGTGCACTCAAATGGGTTTGACCCTTCTCAGACCAATGGTGAACCCTTGGTGAACTCAAATGGGTTTAACCCCTGGTTCCTGGACCAATTATTACGAGAACCCTTGGCGCACTCAAATGGGTTTCGCCCTGGTTCTCGAACCAATTATTCCAAGAACCCTTGGCTCACTCAAATGGGTTTGACCCCTGGTTCCCTGACCAATTATTACGAGAACCCTTGGCGGGCTAAAATAGGTTTGACCCCTTGTTCTCGGACCAATTATTCCGAGAACCCTTGGCGCACTCAAATGGGTTTGACCCTTGTTCTCGGACCAATTATTCCGAGAACCTTTGGTGCACTCGAATGGGTTTGACCCTTCTCGGACCAATGGTGAACCCTTGGTGAACTCAAATGGGTTTGACCCCTGGTTCCAGGACCAATTATTACGAGAACCCTTGGCGGGCTAAAATAGGTTTGACCCCTGGTTCTCGGACCAATTATTCCGAGAACTTTTCGCGCATTCAAATTAGTTTGACCCCTGGTTCCTGGACCAATTATTCCGAGAACCCTTGGTGCACTCAAATGGGTTTGACCCCTGGTTCCTGGACCAATTATTACGAGAACCCTTGGCGCACTCAAATAGGTTTGACCCCTAGTTCTCGGACCAATTTTTTCGAGAACCCTTGGCGCACTCAAATGGGTTTGACCCCTGGTTCCTGGACCAATTATTCCGAGAACCCTTGGTACACTCAAATGGATTTGATCACTGATTCTCGGGCCAATTATTCCGAGAACCCTTGGCGCACTCAAATGGGTTGGACCCCTGGATCTCGAACCAATTATTCCAAGAACATTTGGCGCACTCAAATGGGTTTAACCCCTGGTTCTCGGACCAATAATTCCGAGAATCCTTGGCGCACTCAGATGG
>JABUQX010074268.1:0-10000 GCA_015478945.1 Trachelipus rathkii | reverse complement strand
TATTTTATTGAATTGAATTATTATTTATTATTATTATTTATTATTATTATTAATTATTATTATTATTATTATATTCATTCTTATTTTATTATTATTATTATGTATTATTATTATATTATTATTATAATCGTAGAATATTCAATATCTTTCAAAGTTGATATGTAAAAATACGTGGCCTTATATTTGTAATACTCGAGAAATGATGAGATAAAGTATCAGATCGAATGTTTCTTGCGCTCTAAACTTATTTTAGAGTCATAACGTTCGGGGATTTTAAAGGGCTGAAAGGTGCAGCTCTCACTTTTAAAAGTGTTTTTTATTCAGAGGAAAAGTTGCACAGCTATCATGAATCGACTTAACAGTTATACAGCTATAGATGATATTGTGGAGTGGGAAATCAAGATCCCGGAAAGTAATGTCTCAATCATATATGAAAGAAAAACTGACGGTTTAGAATATTTTACATGCTGTGATTACTTAGATTATCCTGATAGTGTACATGTTTTTATGAACTCTGACGAATTACTTTGTATATGTCAACACGCCGAAACATAGGTCAGGAAAATATTTAAGTCCCGTAATATCTTAAAGCACTGAATAATAGTCATATCCGGCTGTGAAGAGCATGATTGTAAGCAACTTACTTTAACCTTTTCTAAACATTTACATATGAATACATTGGATATTAGAATAAGGCAGATATGAAGATACAGGAATATTTGAACCTGCACAGCAAAGATTCTATATTAAGGGCGTAACTCAGATATAATATCCATCTCAAGTTCGTGTTAGCATGGCGAAAATGAATAATTTAAGTATGCTAAATGATTATATTACTGTTACCCATAATTTGTTATACCATGAGTATTATGCATTTAACAAATTGTTACAAAAGGGCTCTGAAAATATTATTAATCAGTTCTTAAACTCGATACTCATTCATAAATTCATTTATCTACTCAGAGAATAGTGTACAGAATCTATTTACCAAGACATTCCTTACAGTAAAAAACTTGCATTGTCTGAACAAGAATTTTTACATGTGTGACTAAGGATGGTTTTGATGTACAGAAAAAATATATTACTTCTCACGATTTGTGGAACTGGTATTAAATGTAAAGATATAAAGTTTTAATATTAAGATTTAGTAAACCTGTATATGACCAATCTTTTAATTCGCTAATAACGCCTCATTCATATAAGGAATATATAATTCACAATAATAAATATACTAAATTATATAAAAAAATATATATATATATATATATATATATATATATATATATATATATATATATATATATATATATATATATATATATATATATATGACAGTTTTATAAGCAGTTGACTACGTTTTATTATTAGGAGTTTAGGTTTAATTAAGGTTGTTTTGGTATAGGTTAGGCTTACCGTTAGATTAGGTAGGTTACCCAAATATTTAATGTATTTACCCTAAAATTTTTAAAATAACGATACTACATTAAATTATTGATTTTCGCCTCCTGGAGTCAACTGCCGATAAAATAGAAATTGATTATCGCTATTTTCATTACATTTGCACATATATATATTATATATATACTATATATATATATATATATATTATTATATATATATATATATATATATATATATATATATTAGTGATATATATATATATTTATACTATACCTAGTATGTTAAAGATTACTCATAAATTAGAAAGAGTTTGATGATATATAACAATATTAAAATATATTATATTAACGTATAATATATTGATATAGTATATATATTGGTAACGTAAGATGTATTCATATAGCTCGTAGATGAATGTATGTAGTACGTATGATTATATATAAAGTATATATATATATAATTATACATATATATAATAATATATAATGTTTTATCAGTATTATAATATAGTATATATAGTATAATAATATATATATATATATAGTATATATTTATATATATATATATAGTATAAGTGGTTATAGTAGTATAGTAATATATATATATTATATATATATATATATAATATAATATATATATTATATATATAAAGTTACTATATATATTTATATATTATAGAACGGCTATTATATATATATAGTATAATATTAAACTATAATATGTCCAGTGGCCTATTCTCGTATTGGACTCTGCGCGAACAAGTTCGCGGTTCAACCTTATGATAAGCGATCTTCCGGCACGTTTTAACTGAGCTAATTGAACGAGAGAAATTTTACCTGAAGCATTGGAAAGAATAATGACAATCTATTGTGGTAGATTAACAATGCAGAATGGATAAAGATCGGCAAAGTCACATTTAATTGATTACATATTACATTGGAGGAACTCGAAGGTATTGGAAAAGTTTATATTAAAATGCAATCATTATTATAAATCCTGTGAACTGTGTAATTTTATCGGCCTATCATATATGATTATATATAGTATATAATATATATATATATATATATATATATAATATATATATTAATAAATATATAGATACTAATATATCATATAGTAAGTGATACTAGTACGTAATTTAAGTTAATATCACTACTGATGATACGCAGTATAGGGGCTTAACTGATTGGAGTTGCAAGCGCCTATTTATAATATCGAATTCATTAGATTGAATTTTTAAATCCTAAGGGTGTAACTGTGTATACATCCTCAGAAATATGATATAAATCTTTTCAAGTATATATATATATAACAGTTAATATATATATATTTATATATATGACCTATATATATTATGTATGATATATATATATATATATAGTATATATATATATTATATATATGTATATGACTAGATAATTATAAATATATGATATATATTATTACTAACGGATATAGATATAGTATATATAAATATATAGGATATATGACTAAATCAGATATATATATATAGTATAATATATATATATATATATTGTATGTGTACATATAGTAATGTAACTATCAGGTATTACGCTGAATGTATAATAGCGTAGATCTATTATATCTAAATGGTTTTGTATAGTTATATTATATAGTAGATAGTAGGCATATTAATTATGAGTATAATGATGAAGATTAGTGAGTAAGTAATCTGTGTGTCAACTAGATAAATAATATGGTAAAGATATATAATATATGAGTATAGTATATATATAGTATATATATATATATTTATTATATTTATTTTATTTTACGCACATCTTTCCCGCTTTGAGCGGGGTAGTGGTAGCGGTCAGCCCTCCTCTCACTAACCCTCCCCCAACCCTCGCCCCACACGCCCTTAGGTGCCGGCGGACTCACATGCGTCACCACTCTGAGGGTACCCGCACAGCGCCGCTGACGGGTCAGGTTAGCATCCGTAACACATCAAACAGAGCCAACTAACATGTAATCGCCCTCTCCTCCTTCCTCATCCCCGTCGCCTTCCCTTTCAGCAGCATCGCCTCGCTTTATATTCCATACTCATGAAACCTCTCTCGTGCTTTACCTTGTCTCCACCTCTCACCCGTCCGAGTGCCTTCCTATCCCCGCGTACCGTCCTCCAAGAGACTCTCCTAACCACTTCTCTGTTTCATGCCACTTCATCTACGTTAAGACGTTCGTTTGCCGCAGAGTCACCCCTTTAGTCAGCGGTTCTTATCAGTTCTAAGCTCCAGAAGTTCTCCGCCTATCTTCCTACCAAATCCATTCCTTTCAATCGCACAAATTGCGGTCTGTTCGGAGCTCCTGGTGCGTAGACCCGAGCACACTCGTGAAAGGTACGTTGCGTGGATTTTCTTCTCAGCGTTAAGTCCGTCCTCAAGTTACTACCACCTAATCATGACACTGGGAACAGGATTATCCGAGGGGACAAGTAATACGTGCGATCCGTCTTATGATCGAGCGCCGGTAATACACATACGGCTACATACTCAAGATACTTCAAATCTAATGCGCTAAATGCTTTCCGCTGAAAGAGGAGCAATGGCCTTTCAGACGCCTCTGTTACGCAAAACTGTTTATACTGACTACGATGCCCACATGGTAACAGGCACGCTATCAAAACAGGAGAGCCAACAGTCGTGGTATTATCCAACGTCCGCCAAGTCCGGAGCTTGGCAATTTGTTTCAACAGTGACTTGGTGCCGTTGTTTGAACTATTGTCAGATATAGTGAGACGCTATCATAAATATGCTCGGTGACAGGTGTCGAGGCTGTGAATCCCACTTTCCAGTAGTTTTCTCTCGCAGACCTCACCTTCAAGGAGCTCCTATCGCATTTCCATGTCAGGGTGGTAGTGCTACTCCTACTCATAAGCACTGCTGCTAATCATTATCCACCATCACCTGTCTGTCTGCATAAGTCTCTTGCCGTGTAATCTAAAGGCGGCAATTGATCGTCCCGAACGCGGTGGCTTTAGCAGTATAGCAGAAAGCACGAGAACACTTCGCATGATCCTCTCCTAATGTACTATCACTCGTATAAAAGGAACAGATATCTTAAGTAATCTCTTCTCGAATAATCTTCACTGACGGACCCCTATGGCTGTACTCTAACCCTAACCCTCATGGACTACCCGTCGCTACCATCTCTCCTCTTTGCGACCTCGCTTCAGCTACAAAGATCAACTGGTCCATACAACGACTGCACGGTTTACTGCTGTGCTATCACTTGCCCGTGGATGTTAGATGAATGTATTGTAAGAGCCCTCACCCTGTTTTGGCCGAACACACGATTTCTCCACGTGAGGGAGTCAAGTAACATCGGCCCACTGACGCGGAGGTTTGACTGTGCGTGCTCTTCTGGACCGTCTCAGGGCCACACCATTCCGCGTCTCGGAACGGAGCTCCACACTTAGGGGCAAGACAAGTGAGATCTGTGCCGCCCGACAAAACAGTATCAAAGTGTTTGCGAAACTGAATGTCTACTCTCGCCTTATATCATTTCCTTATTGGGCATTTGCGAAATTCCAGACGACCTGCTAGCCTGCCCCTGTCCGACTTCAGTCGCTGTCGCACTCATAGGTAATTTCCCCTCATGCAGGAAGCTACTACTCTCCAGTTAGTAATGGACTAAAAAATCTGTTGAGAGATTATAGACACCACGGGCGGTACATTTAAAAGCATTCGACATGGCAGGCCAGAACTACATGCACTGCCAGTATAGAGTCAAGGGTTCGATGTCACTGACTTCTGTCACCACCCCAAACATCTCAACTCCCCTACTCACTAAACACCTTTCAAACGCAGCAATCGGATCAAGCGCAGGCGAGGTCAAGGGCATGAAAGCGTATCGGACATATCTAGGAGGTAGCTAGAATTCCCTTAAGATGGCTATCTAATACCTTTTACCTAATTTAATCCATAGGGCCCTTCACGCTGAGGTCTGTGCTATTGGTTTATAAGAGGACCTAGATTCGTCAGATGTCTCAGGAGAAAGCAGATTCGAGGCGGGATGAACGACTACGCATCCGCTTCACGATTTGATGTAGAGGAAGCTAATGACTGGCTGAGGAACTGTAGGCCAATTCGCAGACCCTCAATACTGGGTCCAGAAGATTTGGAGTTTGCACTACGGAATCAACGTATACCGCCAAATAGCTTGTTCGCCGAGATCCTTGAGTGTAGTGTGAGCATGCCGATAGGATACCGGGTGGGTGGACCCGTTGTGTAGGCCGACGAGGACGACGTGGTCGAAGAATCTGCGAATAGCAGTGTCACGTGATTACTGTCCGAGCTCACGCTGTGAAGGAGGAGCTTAACCCCTATGTATAGTCATCGAATGTTCGGAGGCTGTCAAATACGTATAACGATTCGGAAAAGTATGCTGGATTACGGTGCAGTGTTAATTAGGATGGTCAGGAGAGGCTCATGGCTGTAGCCACTGGCATCTACAGTGCTGGTGGACTCCTACGAGGAAGGCATAGCGCGGTCATTAGGAGGCGTTTACAGTGTGCAAGTATCGCTTGCCTCAGCGGCTTGAATGATGTCCTGGGTCGTAGAGCGAATGAGGAGTAAGACGACAGGTATTGCTGTGGATAGGGCAAGGCAACGAATCATAGAGTCGCTGTAATGAAGACGCATCCTGCGTATGATTCTGTCTGCTACTACGGCTAGGATCGACAGTGTGTCGCTGATTAGTATCGGGCTATTGACTCAGGGTGGATAAGAAAAGGGCTGCATGGAAGGGCAGAAAGGAAGACCGGCTAGGAGGTACTTATCAGTAGTACGATTCGTGAGTCTTACTCCAAATTTTCCTCTCATCGGATACACACCCACACGTTACTGTTACGCAGAATTACACATGGAGATTCGTACGCTCTTCAGCTCCTATCGATTAATGCTTCTATCACTAAGAAGTATCTAAAGAATACACAAAGATAGCACTTTTTCGCACGTTATACCCCTCTATCTATACATCTTTAGTTATCGCAGCCGACAAAGCAGTTGCGGAGCGTATATTTAGTGCTCACCGGAAGAGCATACTTGAGTCCGAAAGCACGAGAGATCGTGTACAGCAGGCATACCGCACAGGCATAGGGACGAGGAGAGAAGAGGCACTATGACGTTCGGGCCAGAGTAGACGACGCTCGACTTGGTTAGTCCCTCCCATAATAATATATGCCTACCCGTTTTGTTCTTTACCGCCCGCAGCCATCATAGTCGTGGGGACAACCCATTGCTCCGTGTTGATAGACACACCTGCTTGCACATCTCATCTGAAAATGTCGAGTCATTGTGGCTGCACTTCCCTACAGACAACGACTAGGATCTTGCACCCTAAACAGAATCTCGATAGAGCCAAAGAAAGACTGGGTACTGTAGATGACGAAGTAAGAATCTGAATATATTCTATCAGGGGATCGTCGGATCCCTATACTACGATTACGTAGTCCTCCACGTGCGAATCAGAGCGTCACTTGGTAAACTTTCACGTCCGTTGTTCTGTCAAGCGAATGAGGGACCCCCCGCGGTTATTCTTGCCCTCGCGCTTGCCATTAGGTGCAGTAAGTCTAAGAACGTGGGAAGACAAGGCCGGCCAAGATCACACAAATTCACATGCCTTTCGGAGTACTTATGATGCGCAAAGCACTCGAGATAAACCCCATCATAGACTCCCGCGTAGTATCTGGTGAATGGGTGTCGGATAAGCCCGGCACTCCTCCAACTAACATAGAATTGATAATCAACTTTATCATGCCATAATCCTCACACCCCTACAACTCCCTTCCTTGCAACAACTTTCCATTCTCGACACCATCCGACCTTGGCGGACTTCCCTTTTTTTTTCCTTTATTGTAAAGGCCCCTAGGAAATTTGTCCTCACAATTTGTTATTTTCATCCTCGGCGACCCCTCCCTCCTCGGCGAATTCGACTCGCAGTATCGCTGCCAACGCGATCTTGCAAAATCTTCGCTCCCTCCCCACCCACCGAGTATCAGTATCATAATCCAACTACAATACATCCCGACACCCCTACCATACCTTCCTCCCCTATCCCTCTCTCCTGATCGCACTCTCCCCTCATCCTCCCTAATCCTCTGCCCCCATCGTCCTACTTCTTCTTCCTTGTTTTTATGTTACGTGTCTTTCAGGAAACGTATCTTGCTCCCCGATTCAAAATGTTCCAGATCACTTGTTTTCTATCCAAGCCATTTCACTTGCTCTTCTCTGCGTCTCCGGTCCACCGGCCCATACGTTTGCTTCACTCTAACCTTGCTCGTAATTCCCCCAACTTTCCTCTCTCCTACTTCCCCTAACCATATTTAACATGCCTACCTTTTTCCTCTTCATACCTTGATCCTGTTCATCACCGTCCCTCCTCGTACGGCCATGCCTCACTCCACCATTTCTCCCTTTCCTGTTCTGCTGCTGCACCCACACCTTTTTAACCTCACATACTCGCTTTCTAGCCTCTTCACATACTGCCGGTCCTTTGAAATCTCATGCCAGCAGTTCCCCCTCACCTGGCGTCCCAATTTTCCCGTCCCTACATCTACGTCTTACTCCACACTAGTCCTCTCATAACTCTCTTCTAAACTCCCTCTTACAGCACTGTCTGCATTCCAAGCTGTTTTGCCACCTTTATGCGACTGCTACTTGGTTCTCGTCTTTTTCTTCTCTTTCTTTGTTTATTTTTTTTTTTTTTTTTTTTTTTTTTTTTTTTTTTTTTTTTTTTTTTTTTTTTTTTTTTGTTTTTTTTTCCTAACCGTCACCTCTCCCCCCCGCGCACCCTTATCGCTAGCTAACCACGTAATATAGTGTCCGATATCATTCCCTCACACCCGCCCCTCAGAAATACATTGTACATCTAGTTAACACTGCCTCTATCCTTCCCATTTACACACACATAATGCCAGTACTCCCTTTCCCCCCCGTTATCCCACTCTTCCATGTATACTTATGATGTTCACTTTTTAAATAACCAAGTATTCCCACTATCATTCTTCTTTCGACACACAAACTCTAACAAACTTTCTCCGTATAACATTCCTCTCACCCTACCCCAATGGTCCTATTTATTCTTCCACGAATTAGAGATGCGACCTCTCTGCGCCTTACCCACTCTTTGCAGTTACAACATTATTCGCCCAAAGGACAAAGAGGATTCTTGCATCATTTACTCTAAGATAGTCCTGAGATCCAGCACAAGCTTTTTCACAAGCCTACCAGTTTCCCAGGATCCGTACACCTTGCCGTCGTCGCTTCTCAATTGTTCTATATGATTGATACTGTTTTTAGGTCGAGACTGTGAGGGCTCCAAAAGTACTATTTGCCTACTCTCTCCTCCTCACCTCCGCCTTGGTCCGCGTTGTTCACCAGTGAGGTATGCATATGCTACATATAAAAAACCCAGCATTTCCCCCACCGAATTTGTCAACGTGTTTAACACCGAATGTATCCTTCGTTCTAGCTCGAACTCTCTCGACCTGGTTTCTGCATCTGCCGAACACTCCGCACTGTTATTGTGTGGTGGTATATGTTGGCGCTGACCGCAGTTATTGGGGACGATATTCATTCCCACACCGAAGCCAGCACGCTCTGTTCCTTCAATATACTTAGTCCCGACAACCATCTTACCCCGCGGTTAGTTCGCGTCCGCTGCAGCCTCTCTGTTGCTGCTCCGTATCCTACGGGACCTTGATATCATACACCATTCAGTAATTTTTGCTGGCAAAGAGTGGCCATCGCTTCACCTCGGTTGTCCCTTCAGGCTTATAGTTGTTCTGGTAGCGACACGGACATTCCTACTACACTATCGCATGATTGTTGAATGATATTAGGTGGAGATCCAAAGGTGTCCTTATTTCATCCCTTCCAAGACGTTATTACAGTGAGTCCCACTTCCTCCACCTCTTCAAATGCCTTCGTTACTGCTCGATCCTCTCTCAGAGCGTTCATAGACGTACGTACGACCAGCATCACCACGCTTGGATGCTCTACGTTACCGCGATACTTCTCCTCCTCGATACCCATTGCTTTCCCTTTCTTTACTATAATATATTCGCTCACTAACAGTGCTGCACGCTTTTGTGGGAACTCCCCGCACCTAGCACCCGAAAGCTAAGGAGGACCACCACCTTTATGCGTTACCGCCGCTCACGCCAAGATTATACCATGCCACATAAAAGTTAGAAATGATAATTTATAAAAATATAAATATAAAAATATAAAATATAAAAGGTTAAAAACCTACAATCTTCAATTTATATTTATTCCTACACTCTTTTCCTATCTTTCATTCCGTTATAAGAATTTAACCCCGCCGTGGCCGTTAAAACTTTATTTTATCTGATTAAAACCTTTATTTACTATTTAAAAAACTCTTAAAAATCCCCTCCCCACATTATACCCTAATAATTCAACTAACATTGTATAAATACAAACCCACTATTAAACATTAGCCCATATATACAATATTAAAAGATTATTAAATATCACTAAATATTAAAACCACTTCCTCCGCAAATTTGTCTCCGTAGGAAAACCACTTCCGACCTTAGTTTTATAGTATA
>JABUQX010074267.1:35000-42904 GCA_015478945.1 Trachelipus rathkii | reverse complement strand
ATTATATTATGTATATATATATATAATATAATATATATATTATAATATATAATATAATAATTATATATTATTATATAATATAATATATATAATAAAATAATAGATATATATATAGATGATATATATAATATAATATATTATATAGATATATATTAATATATATATATAATTATATATATATAGAGATATATATATATATATATATTATATATTATATATATTATTTGGTAAAGGTATTACACCGCAATTTAGGGGGCTCGAGCCGACGTTGAACACAGGGGGGGAACGTTTTCCATTATACCCGTAGGGATGGGCGGAGGAACCCCCGGGACACCCAAATACCAAAGAGCGGGGTCTGAGACCCCCTCGGAGGGGGGGGAATTAGTCCCACCCCGTAGTTCCCCGGAAGGCAGAGAGACCCCGACTCCTTGCATCGGTTCGGTTTTAGACCCTTGGGGGTATTCTTTAGTTTAAAAAAAAAAAAAATGCACCCAAAACAAAATTTAAAGAAAGTCTATTATTTATTTTACGAGCGTAACCAATTAAGAAGGTGCTCTTAATAGGCTCTATCATATATATTAATTATTAACTAAATTTTTTTTTTTTTTATATTGTTATTTACATTTTTCTATCCAAAAAATTTTACCCAAGATTCGAAAATGTATTCTTTTCGCGTGTAGCCTATTGTATTTTTTTTTGAATAATATATTATATTATATATATATAATATTATATATATAATTATAATATATATATAATTATATAATATATATATATATATATAATATATTATATAATAATTATTTTTTTTTTTTTTTTTTTTTTTTGTTTTACATTTTCCGCAGCCGCACTAAAATTGGACCAGCATTTCACTGCAGCAATGTATTCCTTTTCCCGTTGGTAGCTTAGGCTGTTTTGAAGTTTTTGAGATAATGGATTGTGGGCTCTTCTAGAGGCTGGACTTTATTATATATAAATAATATTATATTATTATATATATATAATATAGTAAATATATATATTATAATAAATAATATATATATATATATTAATATATTAGATATATATATATATAGTATATATATTTAATATATAATATTATAAATATTATATATATATATAGATATATATATAATAATATATATATATATATGATATATATATATATTAAATATATAATATATATATATATAAATTTATAATTAGCAAAAATTAAAAAAATATAGAGAGGGAAGCTCAAATATTTTTCATAAGGATACTTTTATATAATTTGTTCTTAAGAGGAGACTCATAGCAAAAACTTCGAACTATTCAAAACCGGAAGAAGTAAAATTTTTTTGGATATGAACAACTGATGATATCTTAATTTTATGGAAAAAAAACAAACAAAAAAAAACTGTTCGTTTTTGAACAGTTTTAGGTGAAGAAGAGAGGAATTATTTTTTTTTTTTTTTTGAATTTCCACAAACTGCCATTATGAAAATCTTAATTTTCAAATATTCAATTGTTTTTGCCACTAAAATACTCCAATTGTAAGCTGTGGTAATAAATTTTTTTAGACACCTTATTGAAAATTTGTTTTTTTTTAAAAAAAAAAAGATTTTTTTTACAATCTCTGGAAAGTTACCTTACAAAATTTTTGAACAGAGAATAGTCAACCACATTGGGTGACACCACCTACGTTTATCTACCCAAACATTAATATAACGTTCATTGGATTACACGATATAATGTGACTTTGGTTACCAAATTTTGAAGAAAAAAAAATCGAGACGTTATTTTTTAATGAATTTTTTTTTATATCCCATGTAAGGAAAAAATGAAATGCTAGAAAAAACGCAACATAAACATTTGGAAAATTTTTTCATTTTTAGACGCAAGAAGAAAAAAAAACTTCTATTGTTCATATATATATATATATATTATATATATATAATAAATATATATTATATATATATAGATATATAATATATATATATAATATATAATATAATATATAGATATATATATAGTATATATATATCATATATATATATATATACTATATATATAGATAATATATATATATTATATATATATATTAGGTTATCGTACCGGAACTAGATTTCAGTTCCGGCCCGCGTAACCCGAAATTAGCCGGAACATCACAAAAAAAATTCGGCCGGAACTTCGAAACGGAACCGGATTTCTTATTTGAACTTTCCTTAACCTATAAAGAATTAAAAAAAAAAAAATTTATAAACATCAACAGTTAAAATCTTATATTTATTACCAAAGCCACATTCATGAACATGTTGGGGAAAATCATCAGTTGGGAAGAAGAATATCTGGGAAAAAGAAGTTCCAAAAAATTAATAGGTTAAAAAGGGAGAGTCTATTGTTATTTCCTGTAGTGTATAGTAGAAATTGAAGTTTAGGAGTTTCCGGTTAGCTATTCAAGTAGAGGTTTAGAGTAGAGCTAGAAGGAAGAACAGGGATAAAAAAAGCCACAAAAAAAGTAAGCAATTAGATCCAAAGGCTGTAAATAAGTGAGTTTTGAGAAATTTTCTCCCCAAAAAAAGATTGTCATGTCAATGACCCCCAAGTCACAAAAAATAATAAATTTGTAATTCGCAATGAGTAACCAGCCGATTCACCAGTCACAGAAAAAGGGACATTGTGAAACTTAGTGCCCATCGTCAACCAAAAATATCTATTCTAGTTTAGTTAGAGAAGTATTTTTAGAGGAAAATGTTTACCAACTTCATGTACAGGAAAGTTGATATCAGCAACAAGTATTCGAGAAGTTTTCCGAAAGCTGATCAGATATCGATTTACTACAGATATATATGAGAGCTTAATAATTCAAATCGACTCATTTATTTTCTTAACTTGGCACTCTGCTTACCAGCGAGTTTGGAAAAAAGTGGACTGTCGTACTCCAGGATGAATGTTTAAAAGGGTGATAGGATCTTGGAATGGCGAACATCAATATAGTTTTGAAATTACGAATGAATAATTGGGAAATTTCTCCTAACATAATCCATTTGATCCTTCGAGATGGAGCATATAACATGAAACTTGGAACTGATTTAGCAGAATACACAAGTTTTTCTTGTTTTGTCATAAACTCCAATTTATTAAAGATGCCTTATTTTCCCAAAGAACAGTGTGATTTAATAAGGAAATGTAGGAATATTTGTACACATTTCAATAATTCCAGTTTTTAAGCCTGTAAAGAAGTTAAAAGAATACAAAGGGACTTGATCCACATTCTTGCAGGCACTTATGCCAATTCAAATGTAATTTACAAAGGGGAATTAGCACATATTTGATTTCTAGAAGAATTGAATGTTTAAAAGAACCTCTGAGAGTTAGGTGAACAAAAGAAAGAGAAACTTTATTAATAGAAACAATCATCCATTTTAAAGCTGTTGAGATCTGCAACCATTCTCCTGTTTTGCCAACCCATTCTCATGGACAGAAAGAACATAAGGCAAAATCAATTATATCATCAATTATTCTTCATATTTGAGCTCTCCAGCATATATCTCAAACTCTATATCTTCAGACTTTAAAAGAAGAGCTGAAGAAGCATTAGAGTTTAGATTATAATTAAAAAGGAGAGAGAGAAAGGATCATGACACGTATATCAAAGCAAGATAAATTGTTTTAAATCTGTGAGACCCCAAGATAACCCTAAGCTGACTTATATTTCTATGAAATGAGTGAGAATGAGATTGATTGAAAGTGGTAAGCATTAAGAAATTATGCAAATAATTGAAGTTAGAAAAGTGAGAATAGTAGTAGCAGTAACAGGAAGAAAGTGCAGGGGCGATGGATCATTTCAGGAAAACGAGCGATATCCTACAATACTTAGATTTCCAAAGTTACCCTTCAAAATCATCAGAGGGAAAGCAATTAAGAAAGAAATTTACAGCAGAAAGTTACACCTAATTCTAATAAAGTGAAGGAGAAGAAAGTGATGAAAGTGACAGCGGACGTCAGTTAGTTTGTAAAAAGAAAAAAAAAATAAAAAACCAGAAAAACGAATGGAACGGGGTGAAATCTTAAAAGAAATTAAATTTATTTTTTTTTACCAGAAAAATCAAATTTCTAATCTGGGAAAAGAGGAATTCCTTAATTGGTGGAAAGTGAACAAAGCTAAATTCCCAAACATAGCAGTACTAGCCAAAGAATTACTCGTCCTTTCCAGGGTCCTCCTCCATGATATTCAGAGAAATATTTGCATTATTCAGAAGGAAGGAAATAATAATTCCTCGATAGGAAAAAAAAAAATAAAAAAAAAAAAATACGCGTTATAAAAAAAAAAAAAAAAAAAATATCGACGTCTCGCCCGACAGGTAAGAATAACCCATGTTGTAAACAGTTTTTCTTTACTGCACCCCCAATTATCAAGCCAGAATTATTATTTCAAATGTGTTTTTAAAGGAAATTATAAAATTTATGATACCGTTGTTAGTATATATACTTATAGAGATTAATTATATATCATATATATATAGTAATATATAAATATAGGGAATATATATATATATAATATATATATATATCATTAATTAATATATATAATATGTATATATATATATATATATAATATATAGTAAGTGGTTGAGTAGAGTTGGAACGGGAACCTCCGACCGTGGGAGACCGAAGAGAAAAGTTGCTGGATGCTCGAGTCGCGTGAACGAATGTCTGAAGATGGAGAAAATGTGATAGTTTGCAGTATAGGCGAGAATAAAGTGCATGATAGGAGAGAATGGCCGGGATGGAAGGGTTTGTATGGCATGTTGCCCACCTGGCCAGTGGAGTGAACCCTTACATTGGACGATTACCAGAGTGAGGCCCGCGCAGGCGGGTCCCATGATGCTTCTAGGGTTGGATTTGCCTGTCTGATTGACGGCTCTCACTAATTTATGTACAGAGGGGGCGGTAAGTACGGTAATAAAGCTGGGCTTTCTTATTTCGACGTTGTTATGTCTGCGGCATGCATTTTCTTTTCCGATGCTTGTACAGCACCTTACCCCCAATTTTCGTGGGGCAAAGAGGAAGGTGAAGAAAGAAGAAATTATATATTATATATATATATTATATATATATATATATATTATGATATATAATTATATATATATATATATATTAATATAAGAAAGTATATATATATATATATATTATAATATATATATGATATTATATATATAGTATATAATATAAGTTGGGCAATTAATTGAATTTAATGTGAATATTTGAAAATCCTACATTTTGAGCTACTTGAATAAACTTTATTAAAATAATACTATTGGAATGTGATTACACTGTATGAATACTACACAAGGCTACTATTATATTTTGTTAAAAGATGGACTATGGGTTATATTAAAATAAATCTCTTCGCGAGCCAAATTTTATCTCAGAAGTAAATTTAGGTAATTCCGGTCCTCCGGAATTTTGAAAAAAAGATCCGCCGGAAACCGAACCGGAAAAAAAAAAGTTCAAAAATTCCGCCGGACCGTAAATGAAAAACCCCAAAAAAAATAAAAACCCAAAAAAAAAAAATTTTAATTTTAATTATTTAATATTTATATAATTTATATATAGATATATATATATATAATATTATATAGATATATATATAATATATATATATATATATAATATATATATATTATAAGTATATATAAATATATATATATATTATATATATATAATAGTATATATATATATATATATTATATAATATATAGTTCCAAGCAACCTTCTATTGGATATTAAATAATACAGAGTTTCAAAAGCATTGATGTCGAAGCAGGTGACTTGAAAACTGTTTCGTGATGGCCTTCTTTTTTGGGGAGCGGATCGGACTATTGGAGAACCTACGTTACATTGTCTACCGGAGCGACGCTGTTTCCGAAGTTCGAGTCCTGGCGCGAGTGAATTTTTCTCTTATTATGCAAAATTTGTCGTAACAGGCATGTTGGTGCGCAATGTCGAAACGAATCCTTGACTTTTCAGTTGCTCCTGTAACCATGAGCACCCTGAAGAATGCCGTTTGGACCCCCAGAAGGGTTTCCAAGCCACCCCTTCTGTGGATTTAACATAAGTATTCGAGTTTCAAAGCAGTGATATCGAAGAGAGATTTGAAAACTTCCGAGATGGCTTTTTTTTGGGGGAGGCGGATCAGACTAGGGGCAGAGCCTACTGATACATTGTCTTGACGGCGACGCGGTTGTCGATGATTTCGAGTCCTGGCGCGCGAGTGAAATTTTTTTCGTCTTCTTATTGCAAATTTGTTGCAACAAGTATCTTGTGCGCATGCTGGCGTTCCTTGACTTTAGTCGGTTGCTCCTGTAACCCCATGAGCAACCCATGAAGAATGCCGTGTAACCCCAGAAGGGTTCCAACCAACCCTTGTATGGATTAAATAATAAGGTATCGAGTTTCCAAAAGGCAGTGATGTTCAAGCAGGATATTTGAAAACGTTTCGAGATCCTTCTTTTTGGGAGGCGGGATCGGGACTAGTGGTAGAGATGCCTGATTATACATTGTCTAGAAGTGGCGCTTGTTTTTCGATGGTTCGAGTGTTCCTGGCGCAAGTGAAAATTTTTTTCGTCTTATTATTGCAATTTGTCGTAAGAAGCATGTTGTGCGCCTATTGGCGTTCCTTGATTTTGTTAGGTTTGCTCCTGTAACCCATGAGCACCCCTGAAGATTGCCGTGTAGCCCCAGAAGGGGTTCCAACCACCCTTCTGTGGGTTTAAATAAGTAGGCGAGTTTCAAAGCAGTGATATCGAAGCAGGAGGTTTGAAAACTTTCCGAGATGCCTTTCTTTTTTGGAGGAGCGGATCAGACTAGGGGTAGAGCTCCTGTACGCTTGCTGTCGATAGGCTTCGAATCCTGGCGCGAGTGAAAATTTTTTACTCCGTATTAACTTTGTGGCAACAGTACCTGGTGCGCATGTCCGGCGTTCCGTTGACTGTTGGTCGTGGTTCTGTAACCCTATGAGCACCTGAAGAATGCCGTGTATCCCCAGAAGGGTTCCAACCACCCTTCCGTAGATTTAAATAAGTAGCGAGTTCAAAGCAGTGATATCGAAGCAGTAGATTTGAAAAATCTTCCGAGATGGCTTCTTTTTTGGGGAGGCGGATCAGATAGTGGTAGAGCCTCCTGAACATTGTCTAAACGTGACGCTGTTGTCGATGGCTCGAGTCCTAGCACGAGTGAAATTTTTTCGTCTTATTATTGCTGAAATTTGCAGGCAACAAACATTTCTGGCGGCTTCCGGCGTTCTTGACTTTGGTAGTTGCGCCTGGTGTAACCCATGAGCAACCCCTTGGACGAAGGCCGTGTAAGCGCCCCAGAAGGGGTTCCAACAACCCTTCTGTGGGTTTAAATAAGTATTGAGTTTCAAAGCGTCGTAATCAAAGCAGGAGATTGAAAACTTCCGAAGATGACTTATTATTTGGGCATGCGGATTGACTAGTGGAATAGAGCCTCCTGTTACATGTCTAACGCGCGCTGTTGTCGATGTTTCGGTCCTGCGTGGGAAAATGTTTTCTCTTATTATTGCAAATTCTGTGGCAAGCAAGCATGTTGTGCGCATGTCGGCGTTATTTGACTATGGTCGGTGCTCCTGATTAACCCAGGCACCCCAGTAGCGAATGCCGTTGCCCCAAGTAGGGTTCCAACAACCCTTCTTTGATTTAAAATAGTATCGAGTTTTTCAAAGCAGGGATATCGAAGCAGGAGATTTGAAAACTTCCAAGATGCCTTATTTTGGGGGAAGGAGGAGGACTAGTGGAAGAGCCTCCTGTACATTGTCTAACGGCGACGCTGTTGTCGTTGGTTCGAGTCTGGCGCGAGTGAAATGTTTTCGTCTTATTTATTGCCAATTTGTCGCAACAAGC
>JABUQX010074267.1:0-20000 GCA_015478945.1 Trachelipus rathkii | reverse complement strand
TATATATACTTAAATATATTATTTCATATCTCTTAATATATATAATATATCATATATACTATATATAATTCTCTAACAACTCCCAGAAAGGGCTTTCGCCGTCAGTTAGTCCAGCATCTTCTTCTGGCCCAAAACTCTTAACCCTAGAGCCCTCTAGAAGACCATTTCTCGCGCAATGTTTTACCGACCCAGTTCTCACCTTAGTCACTATCAGGTATTGTTTTAAAGTCGCCTTTAAATAGAAACATGCATCTTCTTCAATTTAGGCTCAAAAACATTGGTATCTTCCCAGGAGTTCTCCAGATGATTCTTTCTTCTGGGTTCATAAGATTCCAACGCTGGTAAAAGACAAGCAAAAGGAAAGGAACGGGTTGCTAGCCCTGTCGTCGCCCTATGACCTTGCGAAGAAAATCTTCATAATCCTGACTGCGCCGTGATATCCATCCATTATCGAGCATAAGTCACCTATATATATATATATAAATATACTGTTATCTTTGTATAATATATAGATATTAAGGATAAATCATAACCAAAATATACAATATACCATATAGAGGTAACTTATATAATATAATGTTATATTATATATATATGTTCTATTTCATAGATATATATATATATATATATATAGTGTTACAATAATCCACTAACATCATTCTAAATATGTAAGTTGAAGCGATAAGGAAAATTGCCCTCCTCTGGCGAGGTTCGAACCATACTGCATTGTTATGCAGAAACTAGAAGAAACCGACATATTGGACGCTCCTACCGCACTGAGCCATCCTCTAGCCCAAAAAACTTAATTCAGAAACACGTTTCAAAACGACCGAGCCACTTCACGGCTAATTTTGAAAATTCCTAGTACAACCAGCTCAGTCATTTTCTGCTTTAAAACGAATTTATACAAATGTAAATACTGCAATATACCGCAGCTCTTAAATATTGTTAAGTAAATTAAAAACTATTGTTGGAGATAAAGAAAATTACTTCTGGTTGTGGAGTCGCAGGTTTAGTAGGTCTCCTCAGGCGGCTTTAAGTTAGAGCGTCCTGAGTAATGCGGCTCTCTCACACACAGTCCCCAACATGCTTTGTTCTTCAGACCCCGGCAGGAGGCAAATTTCTTTATTCTTCCCATTAATAGTTCACCGTTATTTTACACTATATATACAAATTTAAGCTGACGGGCATATTGTCAAGTTTTACATTACCACAAAATTCTAATACTTATATACTATATATAATAACATTTGATATTATCAAAATATATATATATCATTATAATATAATATATATAAATATATATAATATATATATATATATATATATAGAGAAGAGAGAGAGAGAGGAAGGAGATGAGAGAGAGAGAGAGAGAGAGGAGAGAGAGATGAAAGAGAGAGAGTAGATAGAGAAAGAAAAAACTAATCAGTCTCTTAGAAGCAAAGACAGAGAGAAGAAGAGAAGTACGAACCAAGAGGTACACACAGAGAAAGAATATTTTGAATAAGAGAGAGAGATGAGAGTAAGAGCTTAATTCTCTTACTTTTTATTTCATAAGACACCAAACCATAGAATAGGATATGGGCATGGGAAGCAAATAACAAAAAATTGGAAATATACCACCAGGCGGGCCAAGGAAGAATAGGCGCAACTCGCATCAAAGGGTACGACTTCGTCTTGAAAGGAAAACAATTATGAATATCAATCCCTTCACTGCAAGGTAGTGGAGGAAATTAGAGTTGTAATAAACACTCTTCTTGCTGTATTATGTACTTCATACACCTGGGAAAGCATCGTTCACTCTGTATATGGCCTTCTAGTCTTCTCAGAAAAAAATAGATTAAGTGACATTGTGCCAGAATGCCTACTTTTTAACTAGTGCACAAATATTATACAAGGTAATGAGAGTCCCTCATTTAAAATTAATAACCACAAACGAAGATGAATTGTACATTATTAAAACCTGAATAGTTTCTCTTTATATTAGACTCAAGCACTAGTGTAGCGCACTAAATGTTTTCTCAAAATCACATTAATTCCACAGTATGTAAAAGTCGATAACGAGACATATTGTTAGACCCACGTTGGTTTCTGACCATATTATGAAACCTGTGCAATTGGATACGCTTCGCACTTCGCTATAATATGAAAGTAAACTATTCGAATTATATTTAAAATGATTTTCTTCCCCAATCAATAGCATACTATTTATTCTAACACTTGCAACTTACAGAAAGTATTTTAATAATAGAAGTACATTTTATCTTTAATATTCTAATAAACATCTCCACCTATTCATATTACGCCAAAAAACGGAAATCAGTTTTCACAATACCAGTTTTTCAAATTTATCCAGATGGCTATTGTTTAAAACACCATTTTAAAATGCTAAAAACTAGGAAATACACAAACTATAAATCGTGTTTAAGTTCTTGCGTGGCAATAAAACAATGTTTAAGATTAAAATTCACTAGGGAGAAAAAAAACTAATTACGAGTTTTTTGTGTGAAACATCAAGCTATTTAAATGATGTTCTCGGATATATAATATTTTTTCATTTCTAATTTTGGAGTGCTCAATTATTGTAGATAAAATATTAATCAACTGAAAAGACAAAGTTGCTAAATAGAGTTTAAAAAAAAATCTACTATACTTAAAAAATTAAACGTTTAGTAGATTTTTTGAAGAATCTTATTAAGAAGTGTTTATTGTAATTTGCAGCTTTCTCTATTTTTAAAAATTTATGAAAGATCGAATGAATGAGAAAATAGTTGGGATTGAAATTAATAATAATAATATTAATAATCCAATTAAATAAATATATAATTATACTTAATAATAATAATAATAATAATAATTAGATAATTAATAATAATAATAATAATAAAAATAATAATAATTAATAATAATAATTGATAATATAATAATAATAATAATAATAATAATAATAATAATAATATGCACAATACAATAATAATTACACTAATAATAATAATAATAATATAATATATATATTAATAATAATTAATTAATACCTAATAATAATAAAAATATAATATAATTAAAACATATATAATATATACTATATAATAATATGTATTATTTATATATATTAATATATTATTATCATTATAATTGTTATTATTATGATTAATTATGTGATTATTTTTATTATTATTATGTGAAAATTTATTATATTCACCTTGATAATTATATTTTGTATTATTAAATTATTAAATTATTTCCAAAATATGATATATGTATTCATCCTATCTCATTATCTATTATTATTATTATTATTATTATTATTATTATTATATTAGATTATTATGTGATAAATATATTCATAGGATTATAATTATAATTATAATTATAATTTATATATAATTATAATTTATTAATTATTATTATTATTATTATTATATTATTAATATTATTATTTATTATCATAAGCTATTATTATATTATTATTTTATTATTCATCATTATTATATTATCTGTATCCACCTAATTGTGATTTATATATTAGTATAATATGATTATTCTAAAGATTTATTCATTTTATTATTATTATTTATTCATTATTATTATTATTACTTTTATTTAATAATCTCATGATTATTATTATTATGATTTATTCTGTTTATTTTTAGCCTTATTATTATATTATTTATCTATTATTATTAGATGATAATTACTTTTTCTTTTGGGATTTATTTATTATTATTATATTATGATTATTTCCCTTATTATATTAATCACTCTATTATTACTTCACTTATTGATTAAATTAAAAATCTATGTGATTTATTATTATGTATTATTTTGGGTTCTTAGAGTGTATATTTTAAGAACTAATTATGCCAATTCCATTAATTATTATTACTGCGTCCTATTATGATATTATTCATATTATTATTATATATGATTTTATTAATTAATTAGTTATTTTAGATTTTTGATTTATTATATTATTAGATATTATTATTTATTATTATTATTATTATTATTATATCTCTTTATTTATTTATTTTATTATGATATTATTATTATATTAACATTATTATTAAGTGATTTATGATTATGCATTTTATATAAATAAATTAATTTAATTAATACCTTATTATTATTATCATATAATATATTATTATCTATATTATTAGATGCTCACTATTATTAATTAATTATATATATATCCAAAATTATTATATTATATTATTCATCTTCATGATTTCATAAACCTCTCTCTCTATATTAATAATATATAATCTCAAAAAAAAAAACACTTAAAAAGTAATAAATCCCTAAAAAGAATATAATATAATGTGTAAATAATTAAAATCAATTACTAATATATTATTAATAGTATTATCATATATTATATATTCATAAGATTCATATTCTCAAGTGTTTCCATATAATACATCAATCCAATTTACTATTCCTCAATAATTACTCACCTATCTCATATATCTCATGATTATTATTATTATTAAATTATTATTATTAATTATTATATGAGTATATTACTATTTTGGTATACAAATCTCTACAAATGTCAACTAATAAACTAGTATATTATTATTATATTAATATGATTAGATTATAAGGATTATTAAATTTATTATTAATATTATTAGAGTTATTTATTATTATTATTAAATATAATATGTTATTGATTATTAAATTAAATATATAAGAAATAATTATATAGAAAATATTTGAAATATGAATTATAAGTTATTATTATTTATTATGAATTATTTATTAATTTGGAGTGTATTATTATTATGATCTAATTATCTCTCATTATTCACTCACTTATATACTTCATTATTATTCCATATTATTTTTCATACATATTTTCAAATAATCAATTATCTCTTATTTATTCCACAAATTATAATTCATTATAAGTGAAATATAGTATAATATTAATTATTAATTTATTATTATTCAAATTATTAATTTATGTGACATATCATTTATTATTATGTGGATTCATCTATTATTATTAATAGTGGATTAATTACTGATAAGATGGTGTATTGTTTTGAAAATTTAAAATTCCACACTATTATTATATTTATTACTGAATCTTCATTATTAAGTTACTCATTCGGTATAATATAATAACGCGCTTATTCCTCTGACTTCCGCAGTTACATTATTATCTTGAAATTACCTATATATTTTTTTTTCCCATTATTATTATTATTATTATGACATTATTCACTCTCATCTATAATCTTATGATCATTTTTCATCTCTTATTATTATCCAGAACTTACATACCACATGAAAGTTGAGTAACAACTCACATGCATCCATATACTGATATTATATAGTATATTATATATATAATTAATTATTAATATTATAATATATATTATTTATATATAATTAATATTATATTTATTAATTAATTAATTTATATAAATATTATATAATTATATAATATATTAATTATATTATAAATATTAATTATATATATTTATTATGCTTATAATATATAATATTATTTAATTATTATATTATATTAATATATATATATTAATTTATATATTATTATTTAATATTTATATTATAATATATTATATTATATTATATTATTATATATATATTATATTTTATATTATATATTTTTTACTATTATAATAATTATTATATATTTATTTAATATATTTTAAATAATATTATATATATATATATATAATATATATATTATTATATATATATAATTAATATATAATATATTATATATATATTATACCGTATATATATATATATTATATAATATAATATATATATTAATTATATATAATATATATTATATATATATTATATATAAATTAATATATTAATTATGTATTATAATATTATATATTATATATATATTATATTTATATATATATATATATAATTATATATTATATAAATTAATATATATATAATAATATATAATAATATATTATATATATTAATATTATATATTATATATATATATATTAATAATAATATATATATAATAATATATATATATATTATATATAATATATATAATATATATATATAATATATATATATAATATCAATAAATATATATATAATATATAGATAATATATATATTTAATTAAAAAGAATAAATAAAAGAAAATATAAACTGGTATATATTATATATATATATATATATATAATATAACTTATTATAATATATATTATATAATATTTTTCTATACTACTTTTCTGTTTCTAATTCTTATATATAATATTTTATTATAATATATATATATATATATGAGTATTTATATTATTATAAATATATATATATATAAGTACTATATAGTTATTTATGTTAAATATTACTATTATTACCTTCATCACATATTAGTTGAAAGCACATCATGTGAGTCACATTTCTATGTAAGATTTCAATGATTATATTTGAACCAGTAGATATTAGATATTATTATATTTATTTTTCTAATTTATAATATAAATTTTTTTATAATGGTAATAATGGATGAATTGCGTTAAAAGCACAATATATATAATAAATAGTCTATAATCTAGCCATTACTCTATACTAGTACTAATAGATAAACATATTCCTTGGGCCAGCCCCCCGTGACAATACAAACCAATACTATAAACACTTCCAAGATTCTACAAACCTTATACGTATCATATTACAACTCCTGTTACGATATGTATAGTATATACCGTGGGACCTGATTGACTAATTACTACCAATGGCAATTTTATACTCCAAATATATCACAACGTCTTCCCCCTTGAAGGTCCTTTCATAAAATGAAACAACGGTTATTTAAGAACGGTTTTCGTACTATTTATATATGAAAACCGTCAAGTCTAGTATTATAGAAATAATCTCTAGTTCATTCAAATTAGATTATTAACTCTAGTTTTTATGTATCAAGTTTATTATGTAATATCTAATATGTAAAGGGGATCCTATCAATAAGGGCCTCGTCTGTAGAGACTAAATAATAGCGTCAAGATGCAGAATATTTGATATAATATCCAGAAATGGAACACTACACACTTATGGAAGATAAGCCCAAGAGTTATCGGCGGAAGCAATCTATTACTGTCGCACACACTCAGGAATTTCACACAAAAGCTTTTAATTAGAAGAATAAATCAGGAAAAACAGCCGTAGCGTTCTCGCTGTTTATAAACATAATACACCAAAAGTTAATTTAAGCCACTTACCTTCTCAATGTACAGTATAATAGAGGTGTCCACCGAGGTTGAATTATTATCATACTTCACCTAGTCTCCCAACCGACTGAATTAGGATTATTATCCGTCTTGATAGTAACTCATAAATGTATTCAACCTATCATTTTCATCGTAAAATCTGTCTGTTGCTTGAAAATTATACGTCTTCTCATGTCTAATCACTGCTATCAACGACTTCGATATCTATATGTACTGATGAGAGTGATTGAGTACAATATTTATTCCAAAAGTCAATCCAGTATTGTTGACAAATGGTAATTATACTCGAGATCTAAACAACTGAGCCGTGTGAACTACATAGTAACCAAAATGCACTCTTACATTAAACAATCACCGTCGTATTTACAATTCCCGCCATAAAAAGGTATATTAAAATTAATTTAAATATTTTTAATGTTCAAAAAGTATATATATACAATAAATATAATAATTAATATTTACATAAAATATATTAGACCAATATTTAGATTTGATTTGATTTACCTGGTTGACTTGTATATATTATGTAAATATTATAATTACTAGATTGATAAATTTACACGAATATAAAACACGATTCGTTCACTCAAGTGTGACCAATAATAAAGATATCAAGCTATGAACTATTTACTCATATATTAATAACTGATTTCTCACTAATTGTCACACAAGAGTATTGCCTATTATAGTTGAATTAAATTAAAATCCGTTGTTTATATTGCAAACAATAAATAATAATTAGTGAGAATATAGACAATTAACTCCATATAGTTATATATAAAAATAACATATATTCAGATATACTTAGAACTCTTACTGTTGATTTGTTTATTTAGTGTTATTCAAACCACAAATAATTAATTGCGAAAACTTCAGAAAATAAATTTACAATAAATACAAGCTTACCTGCCGGTACCAATGTTATATGTAACACTATTTATGCACAATCGAATATCAAACTGTCAAATGAATAGCTCTTTACACAATAGTGCACAACTGCAGACGACAACTCTCTAATAACAAATTACTCATAATTATCTATTATCAAGAAGATCTCAATTCCCATCACAGTTGTTAAAGAACACAAATATAGTTACCTTAATCTTTACAATAAACAAAACGGCAATATTTTATACACATTGAAAATTATATCACCACATTAAAATTTAAAACAAAATATACATTTACTGCAAGTAATAATAAACACCAAAATAAAGCACTTCCTGGTTACGAAAATACACAATCTAACATATAATAAAATTTGATCGAGACATACGAGGCATTTGTAGGTACCAACGATATTGGCCAACTATCTACCTATACATAGAAAAAGATGGTTCAAAGGTCTGCAGTTAATCCTAATTTTACTATTCGTCACTCTGGTCCAATTGTAATAATATAAGATTACGCCTACCCCAAGTTTAAGAAAAGAAAGGCTTTACACAAAACTAGCAAGTAAAATTGAATGGTAGTTTATATGTATTAATTTAATTTAGATATTAATAAAACTAAAATAATATACAAGACATCTGAAGGAAAGGCGTGAATTGGTTTTCCTTGTAATATCATACTACTTCTCAAGGAATAACAATCTTTCATTCCAATCAGAATAAAGAAACTAACGAAAATCCAATATAATGCAGCCCACAATTTCAACAAAACTGCATTGAACATTCAATCAAATACTAATTTATACATATAAAAACCATTATATATATATAAAGTAATACGCAGTATCCTTTCGCAATTATACTCGAGTCCTTTAAATAAAAAAATTATTATTATAAAAATATACAAAATAGAATAGATTATGAATAAATGAGATTTAAAATTCTCATAATAGCTGTAGTCAACAACTGCCAATAGATAGATTTGAACATTTTCACAAAAGTAAGTATCTAATAAGAATAGTGAGTATCTCATTTTAGAGTTATTGTTTCTTCTCCATCTACAGATACAACAAACATGATTTTAATACGGTGCTAGTACTGTGTGCTTTGCAGCCCATTAACCTAATTAAAGTTATTATATATAGCATCAAAAGCATGAGTTAAAAGTAATAATAATATTTGCCAATAGCAATACGTGACCTCTATTTTAAAACAGTATAATGTATAAACAATTTATTTATAATTTACTTCATAAGCCACTAGCCATTACATATATACACTGTAGTCATCTAATATATTTAACGTGTTTAGTGAGATGTATTACGCACACTTTCGTTTATAATATTTATAACTTAAATTATACCGAGAGAGAATGAGATACTCACATAATATTACCTCACTAGTCACGTAGTACATAGATTAATAAGTCAGGGACCTTCTTGCCCAAATTTAAAATCAAACATAGAGAGGCATATAGGCCTAGAACACAAACCCAAGTAGGTTAGTAGATATTTCAAGTATGGATTCTCTCATATACACTTAATTGACTCACCGTCACTTTCTCTAAGTGTAGGATATATATATAGCTCAAAATATGTAAACTAGAAAGAATCATGAATACTGGAGGCAACACAAATTATAATGAGAAGCATAATACTAATATGGTATCCTGTGAGTGATATATTATCATTGCTCAGAAAATGTGGAGAAGAAATTAAAAATAATAATCTATTAAGCGGTCTGCTATTATAAGTATTATATGGATTAGTGGACTGTATCTGAACACTAGTAATATAGAGTAATATTATTACATTTGAAGGTATTATTTGTCTTTGTCTCACGAAATTTAATCCGGAATATTAATATAATATACCGAAGAGAAGCGTACCGATGAGGGATTATAATTAAGTGTAATCAGACCAATCCTATTCAAGAAATTTAGACTAAAGATACTAATAATTTCAATAATAGTGATATGAGAACCCAAGAACATGAAGCAGTCTCGTTCAATTAGATTCGATCAGATTACTCATTAAATTAAGATTCATTTCTTCGAGATATATATATCTATTCCAAATATTGATGAAAATTTTACAGTGAGAGTTAATAAGATAAAGATAAGAACTGCTATATCTTAATTAACATCTAAAAAAAGAAAAAGAAATATAATAATAATAAAAGAATTTTTATCGTAGTTTGTCATATATATAATGTTACTATATTATTTAATTTAATGCACATTTCACCATTCTGCATGTCTGCAAGGTGGTGATTGATGGTAATAATTCTACGCTATTATACACGCAATATACACGAAAAAGAAGACAATTATGGTAGAAGGGGGTTTTCAGCCCGTGCAACCAGAGCACACGCAGAAATTCTCAGAAAAGTGTGTTTCTTCAAAAATGACTTTGTCGACTGTTGGCACTATCTTACACACGATGTAAGAGACAGTAGCTTCACTCTTGCTGCCCATCATATAATCTCATGAATTAAATATTCTCTAAAAATATATCTTTTTTTTTAATCTTATATGTTGTTTTTAAATTACATTAAAATTACACATATAAGCGAAAGTATAGTAGAGTTTAATAATGGTTCATTCCTCTCCGCATCCCGAAAGATTACCACATAGTAAAAAAATTCAATATTCAAAAATGCATATTTTATATCAAAATTTTGGCGGATCTATATTCACATAATACCTGTATCTTTTAAAATGTATTTCCATGTAATTCACGATTATGTGAGCGAAGTAATTTGTCAATACGAACTTAATACAAATTCACTCTCTGCTGTAAAGAACGTACGAGTGGTGTTACAGAACACCCTATATACTACTATTTATGCTAGACTCTTTGAAAGATCCATGCTCGTCTACCTGTTCGTTTCAAATTAGGAAAATCGAGAATTATACTGACAAAATAATCATTAATCAATTCTATATTAAAGCGATGCGTCTGATACTATAATTCACATTTCTCTTTTTTCGCATTCCCCTCTGGAGTTTCCACCGCTTTCCAACACTCTAATATGAAAATAGGAATAGCGAATGTCATTATCTTGTGATATAATCTATAATAATAATTATGATTATTATTTTTTATAATTTATCTCTCTGATTTACTCTTTCTCTGTGTTTGTTTGTCATTGATTATTATTATTATATATTATTATTATTATTATTTTCACTCCTATTATTATTTATTATATTATTATTATTAATATAATTATTATTTATTATTAGAAGATTATTTATATATCTATATTTTATTTTTATTATTTAAATATTATGAGAGAATATTATTATTATTATTCCCATTATTATTATTATTATTATTATTATCTCTTCATATAATATTTATTTATTATCTATTTTTCTCTAAGTATTCAATTTATTATTGATAATTATATACGTCTGAGTATTACATCATCTATGAGTATATATATTATATGTACTGTATTAATTCCGATCTTAAATTATTATTATTATCTTTCTAATATATTATCTTAAATCCACATAACATCCTCTCGCATTTTTGCCATTTATTAATTTAATATTTTATTGACTTTATTTATATTTATTTAAGTTTTTCTATGATTGCATTATGATAAAACCGTATTTATAATTAATAGGTAAAACGTGTTATTTAACTGAATTAAATTTTCAATGTAATAAATTTTGTAACTTTGGATTTACAGCGTAAAAATCTGACATATATGCTAACAAAATAATTATTTATTAAACAGGAGGATATATTTCATTATTAATAATAAATAATATTTTTAATTTTTTATTTATTTTTATATTATTAAATAGTATTCATTATGTCTAATTAATACAATGTACCGTAGATTTATATAGAATTCTCACAAAATAATGTATCAGTTTTTATATGTATAGACATGGTGTTTTTAGTAATACAGAGTGATGATATTTGAGAAATATGCTCACCTTAATCTGGTATATAGTAGAGAATATATATATATACTTGGAGTCACATATTAAATTATATATATAATATATATTATTATTATATAGATTAATATAATTAATATATATATATTATAATTTTGTAAATAAAAATAAATATAAAATATATTATATATGTAATAAAAATATATATAAAGATTATCAGATTTTTTTTTATATTATATTAATATATATTATTATAATGTATATATAGTAATAATTATTATATATATTATATATATATAATTATATATAATATTATATATATATATTATATAGTATATTATATAATATATATATAATATTATTAAATATATATATATATTATATATATATATATTTAATATATTATTACACGCATATATAATATATATATTATGATAACCTCTACATATTAAATAAAGAATGTAGACCTGAATAGGCTATGCGTATATAAGTGTGAAATAAATACTGCTAATAGTGGCCGTAAGAACGCTTAGAAGTATACCGATAAATATAAGTCTATGATGTTATCTACTACTTACATTTATAGTTTTCAATACTTAATAAAATATATAAGAGTTATGTGATACTTCCTCAATTAAATTGCCTTACCTACTTAGTAGTTAATGTGGACACAGTTCGAAGGTATTAATATGTACCAACCTGGCTTATCCTCACGATATTATGTTTATCTATATTAGTCTATATACAAAACACATTTCTACGATCTGTTATGCGCAGTTATGGTTTCGCCGTGTGATAGATGTGAGATAGTATCACCGCCAACTGATAAGTAAATTTGCATACTATCTAAGCTCACCATCTAATCGAAGTTGTAATGCACCGACGACCATTAGATTACGCAAAGGGTGTTTATTTCAGCCCCTTTGCTATCAGCCAAAGACACCCAGTTAGATATTTTCTCACTAATTGATTGCTCGATCGACTTCGATATAAAAAAAGCAGCTTCACTTTATCTAAGTATAAATAAATGAGTTTATTACATAATATACGCAAATTTTGTGTTTTTTAATTTTGCAATTTTAACTTCATAAAAATTAAATGAAATTTAGTTCGAAAAAATGTTGCTCCTCCATCTAGATTTTAAATGATTAATTTAATTTAATAAATTATATATTATATAATACTTTAAAATATTTTGAAAAATTCTTGTCAAAAATTTGAAGTTATTTTTACTCATTTAAGTTATTGAAACTTAAGACTACCTATTGTTACTACTTCATTCTTAAAATCTGTTATTTATGGAAAGAATACTTTGAACGTATCCATTATCTGGTAGCAGACATCTTCATTATCTAAATATATTACCACGCGGCTTTAAAGATTTCCATATTTCTTTGTGTAAACTTATGCGCTTCTCAATACTTTTGTGGTGCTTGTTTCCGCTCTTCCCTGTCTTGAAGCTGTTTGCGACTGCGGGTTCCACCCTCGATGACCACACCCTGTTTAAGGAGTCATATAACTTTCTATAGTGATATTACTCACCACCTTTCCTATACTTAATACACTTTTTTGTAAATTATTTTTCTCATCTTCATAATATAAAATTTACAATATAATACATTTAATATATATATATAGTATATATTTAGTATCATTATAATGCACACTATAAAAAAATTATAATTAAATGTAATTCTATTAAATCATTAGTTATTTTAATTAACTTTAAATAAGTACTCTATATTTAGATCATTAATTATATATATGGTTTATGTGAATTGAATGTCCCGCGTTTTTCTTAGTCATAAACCAAATCCTTTATCGTAATTATTTTGACAATTTTGTTTGAGAAATTTGTTCATGATTAAGGTAAAATAAATTAGGTTAAAAAAAGAAAAAAGGCAATTGTTGAATATTATGTGAATGATGAAGTCTCATTATTATCAACACTTTAATGTTTCTCTATATAAAAAGATAATACTACTGTTCTGTGTGATATTATATATGTATAATAAAATATTCAATTTTATATATAATATTTTATTTAATTTATAATATATATTATTACTTTATAATATTATTATTATAAATTTATTATATATTATATATTATAAATTTAGTATATATTATAAGTATATATAATATATAAGTGATAATATTAATATAATATAAATATTATTTCTCAAATAAATGATTAAAATATAATAATATAAAGTATAAAATTAGTAGTATATTATATATATATTATGCTACCCAATCACCCCATTCGTTGAGACATAAATATTGATACACTTATTATTTTATTATTAGGAGAGAGAAGATTCATGAAGAATTCAAATTTTTTCGTGCGATTTTTTATTTTAAATTTGTACTTAATATAAGTAACTATTATGAGAGATATAGTTTAAGAATTAGCGTATATGTAAGATAAAAAATGTCGAAATAGAGTAATAGAGGCGTGATATTAAAGATATAAGAAATAACAATGGGTGGATAGAGGCCCAATAGTCACCCCACCATCAAATTTTGTAAATGGGGAGAGGGGGAGATGGGAGAGAATCGGGCCGAGTTAGTGCCAGCGATTTAAACCACTATGCACTGTTTGGAACAGAAATATTACTTTGCCAGTTTAAAGCTAAACATACTCAACTGTATACACAACTTGAAAAAAAAATTTAAAAATCTGTTCATAACTTGTTATATTGTGGTATAACAAAAGTGTTAAAGAAAAAAGGAACCTGCTCAGAGCGAGATGTGTATGTTGTGAAAAGTGTGATTAAGATTGGAAGAAGTAGATCTATTTAAGGAGAGAGACATGTAGATGATATACCCTTAACACAGTTGGTTCTCAAACGTGTAGGAGCGCGTCACCTTTGGGTGAACGCGAGAGGAGCATTCCCCTCGAAGGGATGGGAACGCAAGAAAGATTGAGAGGAGAGTATGTGAACATTATTATAAATGTATAACTTCAGAGAGTGTACAGTATTTCGAATTTAAGACATTTTAAGTTGAGTATTGTGAAGAGAGTGTAGAGCAGCAAGAGACTTTTGTGTAGTAAGGTCAATTGATTAGATTTGTGAGAGAGAGAGGAGTAGAGTATAGTTATATCTTGAGAGGATATTTGATATTTGAGAGATGATAACAGAAACAGACTGTGATGAGCATAAGAGAAAAAGAGAACAGAAACGAGAGAGATTTTGAGAGCATGGCGTATAGAAAGACGTAGCATACTTAGTGTGAATATGTGATGTGTAGAAAGAAAAGCTGAATGCTGATAGAATCCTCCCTGCAGGGAAGATACAGAGAGAAGTAGCACATTTGTAAGAAAGGGGAAGATAGAGAGAGGAAGATAAATTTGAGGGACTGATGCATGAGAGAAAGAAAAACTAAAAGAATGAAATAGGAAGAAGAGAATAAACGAGAAGTGAGAGAAAAGAGAGAGATAGAAGAGAAGGAGATATGAGCATAAAGGTACAAGAGACAGATTAGAACAAAAAAATAGTTTTTGTTACCGAGAAGTTTTATGACTTTATTAAATCTTATCCATTTGACACATAATACTTCATACTTTTTTTTGACCTCTATAATAGGCATGTAAGAGTTTGCATCTAGCGTATCACGTAGGACTCTGAGAAGATAACTATATTTTTGTCGAAAATGATATACAGCTTACACAGGAAACAAACCATAATTACTACACTCAATGGCACTTATCACAGTTCGGTCCTTTGTGTTTTAAAAGCTAATTAGCACCTTTGGTCTGATTAAAATAATATAATATTAAAAATAAGAAAATAACAAAAATGGATAAATATAAATATACAATAGAGACAAAATATCAAAAAAATCACAAAATTATAGTAAATAGATAATCTACATTTTGTAATAAAAGTACGTATCACACTCCATTATCATGAGACACGAGAGAGAAAAAATAGAATAGTTTGGAAATCTCAGAGATTGGAATCTATATCTTAAGATTTTGCTTATGTTAGTATTACGAAGTTGAGTTAATTACGATTCACCACCTCTCTCCCTTGGTCCCCCATCGGCTCGAGACGCCTCCCATAGAGAAATTAAAATTATTAGATATTGTTTCGAGAGGACAAGTCAATTCCATTAGGGGGCTCGAGCCGATAGGGAACAGAGGGGGGGACGAAGGGTCCTACCGATCGATACAATCCTATGTAGGGCCAAGAGAGACCACCATCCATCCTTCTGGTATCAATGCGGTGAGCTCACCCGTTGTGGAATAACAATCCGATTAAGATATTTTTTATAAAATATTCTCAAAACGAATCTTTGCGTAGCTCTACTATCTTATGTAAGTCACTCTCATGAAACGCTGGAATTTCCTAAGGTACGATATTTACTAGAGTTCTATAATTTAAGTAAGGATCTACGTACACTGTCGTATTACACAAAGAAATCGTATATTGTTTATGTATATATCTCTTAACTTATCAGGTGCTAAAGGTACAGTTTTAGACTGACTGCACACGGAAACTAATGTTTTATTTTCTGAGATATGGCTGATAAAGATAGTTCATAGTTTTGTCAGTCAAATCGTCGAGCAGGCTTTTCTTCTGCAATTCAATATATACATGAAATGAAGGAATGTAGAAAGTTTAATTTTATTTCACTGATAAAAAAGCAGCTCACAAAAATTTCATAATTTTATGATAATTTTAATAAAGTAAAAAACGTATAATATTGTTTTTTTTATTTATATTATATTATTAATATAATATATTATATTAACATAATATAATATAATTTTAAATAACTTTATTTATATTATATATATTAATATTTTTAATTTAATTATATATTTATATATTATTAATATTATATATATAATATATAATATATTTTATAATTAATTTATTTAATTATTATATTTATTATTATATTTTATTATATTATTATTTAATTTATTTATTTATATAATTATTTTTATTACTATATGTAACCTATTAATAAACCATGGTCCTCAAAATAAATTAGTATTGGAAATGAGAGGTAATATATATATTTATATATATCTAATAAATACAAAATGACAAAACATTATCAATAATAATAACGACAAATTCATAACTAAACACTATTATATTTTATTTTGATGCTTCAAAATTGATAATGTCTCCAAGACAATTCATTATTTATATTTTAATTTTTTAGTTTTATTTTACAAAAAAAAAAAAATCAGCTTATTGTGATTATATATTTATATTATATATATATATATTATATTATATTAATATTTATTAATTAATTATATATATATATAATATATATATATATTATATATATATATATATTTCTAGAGGCAAATCCTGGTAATTTAACTTATTGGCATGTCACTGTTAAATCTAATGTACTAATAATATTTATTGCAATTTTTAATGATTTATAATAATTAAAAACTTACTTATTATAAAATTGTAAAATCGTATTACTTTCTATTTAAGTATCTCTATAACATGGGGTGGACTTCAGCATAAATCATATTGAAATTATGTCAAGGAGTACTCACGCGAATATCGAAATATAAGTTTGAGATAACACACTGCTATATATAACCTAAATTAATATTTTTAATAAAATATTATTTAATAAAAACTCTATCTTATATATTAATTTATAATATCTAAATAATTTTATAAATTTGGTCACAGTATGTAGCTTAAGCGTGGTACCCAACATCGAAAGTATAAACAAATATATATATTTGGAATCAGCAAAAAATTTTAAAAATCTTAATTTAACTTTTTTTTTGTTTTTTTTTTTTTTTTTGAAGTAATTTTTTTTTTTTTAATTAAAGGAATACCTGGGTTAGAATCGGCTCAAGATGCATAGTAGTGCGAGGCATATCGAACACCAGATAAGAGATCTCGTTTACTTGATGTGTTGTACTTTAATACCTCTCCCATCGTGCGACTGCCGCATCTCATCCGGAACCCCGTACATTACAGATTCTGCGTCTGTGATAGTTGTCGTGGATTTCCTGCCTATCACATTCCTCCCTCGCGTGAATATCCTCATGAAACGTTGTATCACGCCTCATTCACTACTCCGGTGTGTCCCCCTGCTCTCGGACACTCGATGACCCCCTATATATCAAATATTATAGGTGAAATAATGTTTGGATTATATTTATTGTGGAAAATTTTAAGTTTTTTGGTTTTCAATTTAATGGGCTCGAGCCGACGGGGGCAGAGGGGGGTATAAGTAGCGAGTTATTCAATTATACTCTCTACCTCGGAAATATATAATTTTTTATTTTGAGTATTAGACTTCTTATCATTTTTCTTTTATCTTAGAAAAGTTCTTATATTCAATAAATTCGTATTTGAATTTAAATTAAATAAAATGCTAAATTTATTTTGCTTAATGACCGATCGCCATTTATCAGGAATGCAAGCATATGCTTGCTATGCTGCGTTTGTAACGTCGAAAGCCGACATTATCCACCAGAAATGATCCATCCACTTAAAGATGAGGGGCGGGAATAGTACATCACTCATCATCCGAATACGTGTCCATCGTCGTGGAAGAATTTTGATGAGGTACAGTAAATGAGTGACCCACCTACTATCTCTCTCTATCTAGTGACTTGTAGTTAATACCTTAGTTGAGGTTGCCGTGTGTAAATGTTAATATATATATATAGTGAAAAATAAAAAATGTACATATATATATATAGAGAAGATAAAAAAGATGAGAAAAAAAAAAAATAGAAAAAAGTATATAATATCCTCATATCATATTAGAATTTTATCGGTTATTTTGATATTGTTCATTAAATTATTATATTAATATAAGTTGTTAATCATGTATTAGTGAACTCTGCCTAGTTTTCTACTCTTAAGCTAATTTTTATTATCTAGATAGAGACCACTTAATAAATTAGTATTTATTATCCTCTGACATTAACAGGCATTATTTAATTATATAATTATATATGTATATAATTTAGTAAATAATTTAATATATCAGCTTACTAATTTAATGAGTGAGATTTACAGCCTATTTTCCTAATTTTCTTGAAGTTATTATCAACCGCTTTTATGATTTGGATTTATTTTAATAGACTATTATCTTGAATAATAAATATATATAGAACTCAAACCGTACTTTCTGAACTTTTATAAATCACTATATTATTTCGACCTTAGGCTCACATCTTTACAGGCATCATTCGGAGTCGTAGTTTATATAAAAGAACTATTTCCAAACATAATGATGTATAATACCAAAAATTAAAATTGATAAATTTATAATATAATATTGATTAATTTAACATAAAAAAAGTATTTATATTAAGACATTAAGAATATATTAGAGTAACACAGTAAGAGCAATGAGGGTCTAGTAAGAGACTATGTCCCAGACAATACCACACATAAACTCATTAACCGTTGAAATAATAATCAAATGCAACTCTCAAACAAAAAGCAACCTACGATCATAAAGAGCCCCTGCTATGGAGGTGAAACTAACATCTTAACAATCACACTCTATGATTTGAGCACAAAAAAATAAAACTATAAGTCAGATGTTAAACTTTTTTATAAGCATAATTCATGAAAATTTTAATATTATATATTATAATTTTTATTATATAATTAAAAATATATATTACACTAAATACCTTTATATCCAATTAATACTTATAATTATTTTTGAGTGAACCATGTTATTACTTATAGAGTATCCATATTAATTATTTAATATATATTAATATTATTTATATTTATTAATTATTATATTATTATTATTATTTAATTTATATATTATTTATATGATAATTATTTATAATTTAATTATTATTATTTAATTATATATTATATTAATTATTATATTATAATAATAATTTATTTATATATTATATATTTTTTTTATTATTTATATATTATAAATTAATTTATTATTATAATTA
>JABUQX010074266.1:35000-39998 GCA_015478945.1 Trachelipus rathkii | reverse complement strand
CCTAAACCTATAAACCTAATAACCTATATACCATAAACCTAACCTAACGTATCTATAATACTCATATAACCTAACCATAAACCTAACCTAACCTAACCTAACTCTAACCTAACCTACTAACCTAACCCTAACCTAACCTAACCTATAACTAAACCTAATATACTATAACCTACCTAACCTATATACACACTAAACTACTATTAACTAACTCATAACCTAATAAGTACACTATATACCTAACATAACTCATAACTATAACTTCTACTACCTAACCTACCTAAACCTATACCTAACCTAAACCTAACCTATAACCTATAACTATAAACCTAAACATACTAACCTAACCTAAACTTATATATAACCTTACCTACCTAACCTATACTAACACTATAAACCTAACCTAACCTAACCTAAACCTAACCTAACCTAACCTAAACCTTAACCTATAACTCATAAACCTAATCATACCTATAATAAACACTAACCTAACCTAACTAAACCTATACCTCCTAATCTAACCTACCTAACCTAACCTAACCTATAATCACTCTTAACCTTACCTAACCTATACTAAAGCCTAAACTAACCTAACCTATATCACTAAACCTAACCTAATACCTAACTATAATCTCTAACCTATATAACATAATACGCTAACATAACGCTATAACCTAACCTAACCTATACCATAACGCTAACTAACCTAACCTAACTCATATAACATTAACCTTAACCTATACCTATATACTATAAGCCTAAACCTACTAACTAACCTAACTAACCTAACCTAACCTAACCTTAACCTAACCTATATCTCCACCTATAATACCTAACCTAATACCTAACTATAAACCTATAACTATATCCTAACCTTAACCTATATTCCTAACTCCTAACCTCATAAACTAACCTACCTAACTATAACACTATAACCTAAACCTAACCTAACCTAACTACCTAACCTAATCCATAACCCTAAACCTAACTCTATAGGACCTAACCTATAACCTATATCACCTACCTATATACCTAACTACTAACCTACTACTTACTAACCTAACTAACCTAAACCTAAACCTAACCTAACCTAACCGTATAACCTAACCTACAACTAAACTGCTATATCACTAACATAACCTATATAATACCTAACCTAACCTAACTCATAATCATACCTAAATCACATGATCTGAACAAAATAACCCTAACCTAACTAACTTACCTACCAACATAACCTAACCTAATAACCTATAATCTTACTCTAACCTAACCTAACCTAACCTAACTACACCTAACCTAACCTAACCTAACCTAACCTAACCTAACCTAATATACTATAATACCTAACTATCTAACCTTAGACCTAAACTAACTCACTATAACCTATACCTATACACCTACGAATATATAACCTAACCTAACCTAACCTATAAACCTAACCTAACTCTAACCTAACCTAACCTAACCTAACCTAACCTAACCTAACCTAACCTAACCTAACCTAATAAACCTAACTAACCTAACTCCTAACCTAACCTAACCTCAACCTAACCTAACCTAACCTATACTTACCCTAATAACCTATACCTAATAACTAACCTAAACCATAACCTATAACCTATAAATACCTAACCTAAATCCTAACTAACCTAATATCATATACCTAACCTAGTACACTACTAACCTAACCTCATAACCTAAACCTAATAAACCTAACTAACCTTAACCTAACCTCATAATCCACTAATAACCTTAACCTTAAAACTATATACCTAAACTCGACTACACTTTAATAACCTAATCCATAACCTAACCTATAACCTATACCTTAACCTATAATCCTATACTACTACCTAACCTATAACTATCAAACTACTAAAACCTACCTATACATACAAATAGCTAACCTAATACCTATAACTTCAAACCCTAAACCTAAACGCTTATAACTAACACTAACCTAAATACTCTAAACTACTATACCTAACCCTAACCTAACCTAACTAACCTAACCTAACCTATACTCTAACCTAAATCACTCATACCTAAAACCTATACTCATGGAGCAAAGCTATATGCTAGAAACTAGGGAGCTAACTATCTGTAAAGACCGTAACACTAAAGCCTACGGTTCACCTAAGTTCTCTTTATAACTTCTACCGTACTCTCTCAGCGTCTACTCTATCACTACAACGCTATAATACTACTAACCTAAACCCTCAAACCTACGACGTATATACCTATATCATCTACATATTCCTAAGACCTAGACCATGGAATGACCTAATAACTACAGAACACTAACCTAGACCTATGAAACAGCCATAACACTATGACTCGAAACCACACTCACATACTCTATTACCTTAAGAGTCTCATTATTACTAAATCATCTATAGATAGTTACTATACGCTATACCTACTCTTATCACTTCATTAACCTATTGACTCTTAACCTATACTTTCAAACATAACTAATACTAACTCTAAAATCTGTGATACCCATTAGAACCTAACCTTATATAATCATAACTCATATAACCTATAACCTAACCTATATAATCTAATAACCTATAACCTAACGCTAACCTTAATCTATACTACTATAAACCTAAACTCTATCCTAACTATTACTCTATACCTAACCTATACTACTATAACCTAAACCTATACTCATAACCTAATCCACAACCTATACTTAATCCATAATAATTCACTAACCTAACCTAACCTAAAACCTAACTGCTAGTAACCTATAACCTAATACCTAATAAAACCTAAATCTATAACCTAACTATACTACCCTATATAACCTATACCGCTATACGCTACCTATACTAAATAATCCATATATCATAACCTAACACTAATACACCTAACACCTTAAACCTAACTAAACATATAACCTATATATAACCTATACCTATACCTACCTATATATACTAATCACTAACCTAATATATATATATATATATATAATACCTAACCTAACTAACCTAACCTAAACCTAACCTAACCTATTAACCTAACCTTATAAACCTTTATAACCTAAATAACCTATAACCTATACTAACCTATAACCTATATACTCTATATCAACTAACCTAAATCACTATACCTAAGCGCTATACATCCTAGTATCATACACTCGAACCTTCACTTACATCCATATACAATACTCTGAGATACCTGCACATGGTCCGAACATATTACCTGATATCTTAATACTAGAACCTTAACCTAGCCTTATTACGCGTATAATTCTCTATCCTACACCTAAATCTCTTACTTTTACACTAATATACACTAAGTATCTTCCTCAGTATGACTATACCTAAAGCTAACAAATAGACAGTAACACCTATTTTAGTTCCTAAACTAATCCTAACCTAACCTAAAACATAACGCCTTATCAACCAGTACCACACCCATCCTTCACATAGCCTACACCTATACCTAACCTACACGTAACTACTATACCTAACCTAACCTAACCTATAACCTAATAACCTAACTAAACCTACTATAATAACGCTAATCATCTATAACCTACCTATACCTAACGTAACCTAAACCTAACCTATAACCTACCTAACTATAACTAAACATAACTCATATATACCTAACCTAAACCTAATACTCTAACCTAAACCTAACCTAACCCTAACCTAACCTATATCACTCATAACTAACTAACCTATACCTAACTCTATACCTATAACCTATACACTAACCTAAAACTATACTAACCTAATACGCTTATTAAACATAACTCACCTAACTCATATACCTAATACCTAACTATACCTTAACCTAACTAACCTAACCTAACCTAGAAACCTAACCTTAACCTTAACCTAACCTTAACCTAACTCATTATAACACCTTATAACTATACCTATAATAACCTAACTAAACCTAGACTAACTATATACCTTAAACTAACCTAACCTATACCTAATCTCTATACTACCATAACCTATATAAATATACTCATAATACCCTATACCTAACACTAACCTACACGCTAACGCATATACCTATAACCTAATATATACCTAACCTAAACCTTATACCTATTAATCCTATAAACCTACCTAACCTAACGCTATAACCTTAATACTCACTAACCTTATAACCTAAACTCTATCACCTAACCAACCTAACTATACCTTACTCATAACCCTAACTACTTATAACCTAACTCATAATACTATAACGTCATTAACCTAATCACTAACTAACTAACCTTAATAACCTATACCTAAAATCACTAACCTATACCTTAACTAAAATACCTAATAATCCTATATCACACTAACCTAAAACCTATATATACCTAACGCTAACCTTAACTCTAAACCTAACTATAAACCTTAATCACTATAATACTACTATAACCTATATCCTAACCTAACCTAACCTAACTAACATATTGAACTAATAACAACTATAACCTAACCTAAACCTAATACTAACCTATACTACTAATACTAACCTATACTCTAACCTATCACTAACTACTAATAATCCTTAATATACATAATATTAAACCTAACCTAACCTAAACCTAAACCTAATACCTATAACTCATAACTAATCATAAACCTACCTAACCTAACTATACCTAAACCTAACCTGATACTATAACTATCTATCGATCTAAAACCTAACTCATAACGTCTATATACCACTACTATACCTAACTACATTACTAAACCTATACCTAACCTAACCTAACCTAAACCTAACCTAACCTAAACTCTAAACCTAACCTAACCTACTAACCTACTACTTAACCTATAACCTAAACCTAACTAACTCCTATACTCATATATACCTATTTATACCTATAATCACCTATATAACCTAACCTAACCTAACCTAAAACCTTCGTATATATATATACCTAACCTAACCTAACCATATACTACTATAACTCTACTCTAACTAACCATAACCTTAACCTATACCTTAAACCTATAAGCCTAACCTAAC
>JABUQX010074266.1:12500-30000 GCA_015478945.1 Trachelipus rathkii | reverse complement strand
CCTTATTCAAGCCGTAAATTATTTCCTCCATTTGTAATTTCATCCTCCCCCTCCTCCCAATTCACTCCCCATCCTCCCCTCTTGCAAATCTTCCTCCCCTCGCCCCACCCACTTCATTCAAATAATCCACTACAAATACTCCCCCCAACCTCTTCTCACCCTATCCTCTCTCTTATCCACTCCCATGCTCCCTCCCTTAATCCTCTTCCCTCCATACCCCTATCCTTCTTCTTTCCTTTTTTTAATTTACTTCTTTTCCAGACATCTTGCTTCCCGATTCAATAATTTTCCCGCTACACTTTTCTACAACCATTCATCTTTTTGCTCTTCTCTTACCGCCCTCTCCACCGCCCCTCCTTCTCTCTCTACTTTCTTAATTCTCCCAAGCTTTCCTCTCTCTACTTCCCAACTCATTTCACATAAGCCTCCTTTTTCCTTTTCACCACCTCCTTCACCTCCTCACTCCACCATTCACTCCCTACCCTCCTGCTTGCCCCCACCCTTTTTACTCCACATACCCTTCTAGCCTCTTCACATACTGCCTCTTTAAATCTCATCCACTCCCCTCCACCTCCCCAATTCCTTCCTCTCACGTCTCTCCACCTATCCTCCCATACCTCTCGCTAACTCCCCTCTTACACACTGTCCTCATCCATTTTTCCAACCTTACACTTCTACTCCTTTTCTCCCCTTTCCCTAACCATCACCTCTCCCCCCACCCTTATCCTAGCAACCACCAAATAGTGATCCGATATCCCCCTCCCCGCCCCTCTGAATACATTTACATCTAGTAATCTGCCTCTATCCTTCCCATTCACACACACATAATCCAGTATTGCTCTCCCCCCCGTTATCTCACTCCTCCATGTATACTTATGATTCTCACTTTTTTTAAACCAAGTATTCCCCACTATCATTCTTCTTTCAACACACAACTCTAACAGACTTTCTCCATTAACATTCCTCTCCCCTACCCCAAATGGTCCTATTATTCTCCCCTCCCCCTCCCTTCCCACTCCTGCATTCAAATCTCCCAATAGGCAAATTTTATCATTTACCCCGAAACTTTCCCAACACTCATTCAACTCACTCCAGAATCTTTCTCTCTCCTCCTCTCTCGCTCCATTCACTGGTGCATATGCGCATATAAAAACCCACATTTCACCCCCAAATTTCACTTTTACCCACATTATCCTCGCACTCACCTGCCTGCACAACCTTACCTTATCCCACACCTCTTTCCTCATAACTATTCCCACCCCTTCCCTCGCCCTCACTCTCTCATTCACCCCTGATACCATACCCTTGTATTTTCCAAAGTCCATCTCCCTTTTTCCCTTAAGCTTAGTTTCTGTTAACCCTAGCACATCCAACCTTCTTTCTTCAAACATTAACCCCACTTCCTCCCTCTTCAAATCCTCGTTTACCCCTCTCACGTTCATACATCCCACCTTAATTACCTCTCTCCTCCCCATCTTTTCCCTTCTCTATATATTTACACACTCAAGCTGCACGCTTTATGGGACACCCCACCCTAGGCACTTCCCAATACCTAGGGCACCACCCCGCTCACCAAATATACCCACAATATATACCCACAATAAAAATAATAGTAATAAAAAAGGTTAAAATAATAATATAAAAGGTTAAAACCTACTCTATCAATTTACCCCGTTAATATACCCACAATAAAAATAATAGTAATAAAAAAGGTTAAAATAATAATATAAAAGGTTAAAACCTACTCTATCAATTTACCCCGTTAATATATCTCCCTTAAATAAAACCCCGTTAATCGGAAAAATCAATTACTGAAATATGACAAAATACTCAGCTGATATTCTTTTTCAATTTTCCGCACAAGAAATAAATTTACTAAACAACATATACTTAAATATATAAATATATTATATTGCCATATTATTTTCTCTCTATATTTTAAAATAACAAAATAATGAACAAACTAATGACATACGAGATTCTGTTTTTTTTAACAATGCGCGAGGTTACTTATTACAGATTAGTGACGTCATCGAATTCAATGATGCCGGATCCAATAAAGAACAAGCAAAATTTGTTTGTATATTACTTCCTACTAGCGTGGTTTAAACCCAAATGATGAATAAAAATACAATATAAAATATTCCCCATAGATACAAAAATACTATATTTTTGAGACTTACAGCTTATACTCGATACAGTATTACCCTTTTATAAGCCCTACACACAAATTTTTTTTTTTTTTTCTTTTTTTTTTTTTCCTTTAAAAACCAGTTAAGTTTTTCTTCAGGCAGACATCTATTTTCTGAAGAAATATTTGATGCATGAAGTAGCGGAGCCAATGATATATGAGTCTCGAAGCCCTCAATGGGGAAAAAATAAATTCCTTAGTAGTAACTGTCATAAATTAACCAGCGATTCCAAGTCGATGAAGAATAGTATCTGTCACAATTTAACCAATTTCTTGGTCGTTACAGAGGTGTCTTGTAATGTAATAATGCCGTGTGAGCCTGAGGATTCTGTAGATTATTCGTTATAATACACTTCTTAATATACAGTTATAATAGGTAAAACTTCACTTTTCTGTGAACAACGAGATATACTAATTGAGAATAAATACTACTTTTTTGATCACTTGCTAAGATCAGAATTTACAAGAAATATCATTAATAGAGACTTCTTAAAAATAATATGTTGCTTGACACTAATATACTTGAACGTTATATACACTTCTTAATATACAGTTATAATAGCTAAAACTTCACTTTCCTGTGAACAACGAGCTACAATAATTGGAGAATAAATACTACTTTTTGATCACTTGCTAGATCAGAATTTTCAAAGAAATATCAGTTAATAAGAGACTTCTTAAAAATACATATGTTACATGAACACATTAAAAAACGAATAATCACTTGTGCTAATGTATATAAAAACACAATGAATCACTCAACACTTGAGCTACTGTGGACACCTCACGAACAGAGCTCGTTTTAAGCACAACCTCACTCTCTCAGCTCTCGAATATATATATATATATATATATATATATATATATATATATATATATATATATATATATATATATATATATATATATATATATTATATATATTATATATATATATTATTGACATTATGTCAGAATATGCTGGGGTAGATAAACTAAATATTAGCATGACGCTATTTCAATTCCTTATATCTTTTTAGTTTTTAGCTAATGCAGAGTAATGTTTCCAATTTTAAAACTAGTTAAAATATTTTTTTTTCAATTACAGGTCATGGAATAGTCGGCCGTTACACTGGATCAAATCCAAGGGGACAAACAGTGCTATCTGGGTTGCCTGATCTCCACCCTCATTGTGACCAAAAAAAAGCTGATTGCTTGAAGACCAATCCATCTCCAGTTCTGTGACCTTCTAAGTTAATACCCTCCCTTGAACGTCGTAGACAAGAGGTTCTCCAGCATCCATTTGAAGATGAGGAGTACCTTCTGGCCCCCGCCTTCCACCCCAAAGTTTCGCCTGATGTGAATGAGGGCTTTTGGAGAAACAATGGCCAAAAAGTCAGAGGTCAAGGCCCTGAGAAGAAGGTGGAAGAATTATTGCGGCGTACCGAACTCGAGAACGCCACAGTACCAGCAGCAGCGAGGGAAAAGGACATGGAAGAGAAGGACTACTACTCAAAAATCTGTGATGCTGATGACTACACTGAACTAACTCAAGGTCAACGTCATCATCAACGATCAATCAAGAGTAAAGCTGTTCTCATTGTAAATAAGTGGCTACAGGTGAAATCGACAGACAACCTGTCAGACCTAGCTTTTAACAATGAGAAGGTGCTAATTGATCTCTTTATAAGGTATAAATAATACTGCAATGCCGTCTAGCCCTGCGGTGGAGCGCGATTGTTCTCCTTTGGCAAAGATATCTACAGAGCTAAGAGGATTCTCTGTCAGATGAAAACTTTAATTTGCTCATGTTTATGAAGGGGAACATACAAATGCTGCCACGAAGGCCAGAACTGGTAATTATATTTTTATAATTGATAAATTGTAATTACTAATTTTTGATTTCATTTCAAATCCTTTATACCTTTATCTTTGGCTTTTTACATACATTATAGAATCTATAAAATCATCAGGGCATAAATTAGAAAATAAAATTTTATTATGAAAACACTGAGAAGCAAAGGGAAAAAAAATTAAATTTTATTTAATAAGATATCCAAAGTTTTACAAGTTATATAAAGCAAGTAGCAACATTCCCATATTTTTTGGGTACTGTCGGTAAAGAAACTGAAAATTTTATATTATACTCTATAAAATAGGTTGAAAAGAAGATGTAATAAATTTGTTTTTAACATTTTCTTAAACCAAAGTCGTGTTTTTTTTAAATAATTTTATTTACGAAGAAAATTTAATGCAAAACAACGTCATAGTTGGATGTCTCGTTTTACGCCTTATCGGCGATATTTTTATCACGAGTTATCGGATATCGGTTATCGATGATAAGATTTTCGTTATCGATTTATCGTTATCGAAATAACATTTTTCTTTATCGTGCCCACATATGCACACACGATATATATATAATATATATATATATATATATATACTATATATATTATATATATATATATATATATATAATATATATATATATATATATATATTATAATACTATATATAATATATATATATTATTATATATATATTAATATATATATTTATATATATAGTAGGTCAGCATCCCCGAAAGGCCAGGCATGTACTAAAAAAAACTATAACGTACAAACGAAAATAAATATCATTTTATTATTCATGAGACATTTTTACCCCGAAAATTCGAAAACAATTTCATAAAAATATGCTTTTAAGTCAAATAAAATTTTTAAAAATTGTTGAAAAATTTGCAGTTTTTGATAATCAAAAGTGCGGCTTTCTCCCGAGTGAGACGGAAAGGTGCCAAATGTTGAATTTTTTTTTTTTTACACCTAACGAATACCCTCGGTAAACAAGAACGATGGATAGAGTCAGGGTTTTCGGCCTACCGGGGACGACGGGGGGGACCTCCCCTCTGTCCTCCGTCGGCTTGCAAACCCCTTAAAAAGGATATAAGAAAAATAATATTTTTTCTCCTTTTGCGTAAATAAAGCGGTATTTGGCAACTTTTTCTCTCGAGACAATGCAGCTTTCAAGGTCAATTTTAGCGTGCACTGAAGATTTTTACTAATATTAATAAGGAGTTATTATAAATATTAGACATAAATAAATTTTTTTTAGTTTCTTCGATGAAATTATTGCTGAAATCAAAATGTTATTTATTTCCTGTTGATGTTATAGTTTTCTAGTTACATGGCCTGGCCTTTTCGGGATGCTGGCGATTATATATATATATATATATATATATATTTTATATATATATACTATGTTTATGCTATATATAATATATATATATATATATATATATATATTATATATATATATATAATATATATATATATATACTATAATATATATATAATATATATATAATATATTTCTATATATATATATATATTATATATATATAATATATATATATATAATATATAATATATATTTATTATATATATAATATATATATATTATATATTATATATAGTATATATATATATATATATATAATATATATTAGTTTGATTGGCACTACATAGACACATGCTTAAGAATGCCTGTTTAAATATTTAATAACATTAGTTTTATTGATTTTGTAAGTTATGTTAATTTACTTATTTTTTATTGGTTGTAAAACTAGTTTATATTGAAGAATTTATGACATTTGAATTATTGAAGTTTATAATATTTAAACTATGAATGTCCAAAATGATGTTTGTGGGGTTGAGAGGAAAATGACATTTAAACCTTCTAATGGTTGTCCTGTATACGCTTTGAGGAAACTATCGGATCGTATAATAGTAATAATTAATCCTTGAAGAGTTAGGTGGCAAATTAGACGTAAAGTTATTTTAATAGTGGAGTGCTAGACAGAAAGAAAGTGTGAATATTTTCCCTACCCAAAAAGATTTTGCTTACTGTAGTGATTCACATGGATAGTAAATTGAGGTTAGGAAAAACGTCTAGCTGGATTACAGAGACTTCAGACTAAGAGTTGAAGACTATTAAAAATAGTAAAAGAAGCTAGGATTATTAATAGTAATCAACTATTGGTTGTCACAGTAGTCTTGACTGTCTTCTTGATGTTGGTGGGGGAGGGGGAGGAAAGGAGGGAATTATTTTTGACGACTTTCAGATACATGAAATGGGATTTTCTGCAAAAATGAGGAAAAGAAAATGAGGGCATATTATTCAGATGTTATGGTGGGTGATGTGCGGAGAATATAATGAAGATTTTTTATTTTATTTTTAGGTTTATCGTGATTGATTGTGAAGATATGTATGGCATAAGACACAATAGGGCATTAGACTTTCAGGTGAATGAATATAAGAGTGATTCAGATATTGAAATCAAGTGTATGAAAGTGCATTATTTCGAGAACATTTACCTAGAGTAAGTGTTGGGCAGGAATGGATTATTACGAAAATAAGTGCTAGCGATGAAATTAGTAAACTTTGCCTTTTATAAAATATAAGTTTCTTTAGATTAAGAGACAATTTTTTTAAAACAAGATCCATTTGTAAGGGATGAGTCCATCTGAGTTGCAAGGATGTTGTAGTGTTCAGCGATTGCATCATGGAGGCGTGCATATCAGAAAGCGAGGAGCAAGTTAAGGACATGGGTGAGAGAGGTAACTGTTCCGCAAACAAGAATTTTAAAACTATAAAACGTAAAGTTAGGAGTGCAGAGCATAATTATAATAAATCTAAATATTAAATGTTTTATACTAATGACAGAAGTTTATAGTATAAGAAAATTAAGGTATAAAATGTATTGCAGAGGTATGGATAAATGGGTGGGGTTTCCAGACTCACTGGAAAGATTTGCCATATAAATAGGCATTCCTTTTATTTGTACTATACATTGTAAGGGTGGGATGGAGAATATAATTTTCTGTTTACGGAACGGTCAAACCGGAAGTTGCCCATGGCAGATGAGTTTAGAGTAGAATCACGCGATCATAATAAATATGTTATTAAAAAATACGTAAAATTGAGTCTTTAAAAATAGAATTTTCAAAGTTCAAAATTAATTAGGTGGAAGTGATATAAATAGAAAAATAAGATAATACAATTGAAATACAGGTCTTTACAATATTCATATCTACTTAATATAAGAAAGATAAATATTTTTAAATGAAAATTAGTTTGTCACTTTTTATTTAATTACAGTGTAAGTAGACAATTAAGGTTATAATCCATACTTTTTCCCTCTTAAAATATCAATTTCCATCATCCTGTTGATAAGGGAAGGAATGTAGAGAGAGGGAGAAGTTTTTGTTCAGGGGAGGCAGTTAATTTAAAGGCCTGTCCAGGGGCAGCAGTTAAGTTACGGGCCTTGGGGAAGTGTTGCATTTTATGTTAAAAAATATTTGGTTTGTGCATTGAAGGTGTGAATTTAATGTTATTTCAAAGATTAATTCCTTATATAGGTCGAATATATTTAAATCAACTTGTACTTTGTCCATTGTACAATTGGAAGCATTTTATAAAGGCAATTGTCAAGTCATAAATTAGATGTAATAAATGAACATGATGAATGGTCAGCCTACAGTGATAAGAAAGTAGCCATGGTTATAAGTAGAATTCTTTCTTGCTATGAATTAAGTAAGTCATTAGATGGTGATGAAGGGTTAGTTCATTACTTATTGACTGTTTATTAAAATAAATTTTAAATTATTCTGTTAATAAAGTCTCACGATTTTCTGCCTTATTAGATTTAAAAATGATTAATGAATAAGCATTGGTTGGTATTGCCAGAATTGAGGAAAATTTAGGAAATTGTGATTATAATATAATTAGTTTCACTGATTTAAATGACAAATATGAACGAACATTAGTAGACAGTAAAATAAAGATTTTAGATTTGAAAGGTTTTAACCATGATAAATTTAGATATTAATTAGTTGAAGATATTTCTGTAATAAGAAATTGAAATCTCAAGACTATTTCAAATGTGGAAGATTTTAGGTTAGCTTTAGAATCTATTTTTTTCCAGTGGTGATTCAGAGTCAAGGTTTTTAGGGACTAAAGAAAATTTGTACAGTAGAGAAATTAAAGAGAAAATCAAACACTTTAAAAAAATCAGTAGAAATAACAGATAAAATTGAGTTAAAAACTTATAAAAGAGTTAGGAATGATCTCAATCTGTTTTGAATTCATTTTTCTTTTAAAAGTTTATCAATAAAAGGTAAAAACCTATCCGTTTAAATCAAGATGCAGGTTTGGTTAATATTTTTACGTATATACTTTTCTTCATTATTTGTAAAAGGAAGTGATGACCGTTCATAACTTGAGAATGATTTCAAACAACCTTTTATCCTTTCAAATTGAGATTAATGAAATTAAGAATATACTCGGTAATTTTGATTGTAATGAATTTGCTAGACATTATGGAATATAATATGATAGAAATCTAACAGAAAGAAGTTATAGAAATTAAAATGTTCCACACTTTCTTATTTACCATATCTCTTACTAAATTGTGAGCTAACTTAGAACTGGAAAGTAGCATATTATATATTTTAGCAAGTAATGTTCAGCAGGGTAATGATATAATGATATAACATTGCAATTTTGTAATGGGCTCCTTTCTGTTCCTAAACTATATATTATTTGAAAAATGGAATAATATGTTGTTTCTAAACTGGCTGATAATACTAAACTAGTCACTTCTGTAAGAAATATTGATCGAGAGAAGTATGAAAGTTCAAAATGGCATACATATACTTCATAAACTTTTTGGGCTGAAAAGAGACAAATAAATTTCAGTAGCAAATTGTGCATGATTCTTCGTCTGAGTAACACAATAAAATGTTAATTATTTAAACAAGAACGCCTCAGCGCGTGCTGACAAAGAAACGAATCTGGTGATATGGCGCAATTACAGCTACGTCTAAGAGTTGTAAAATTAGAAATACTAAATATTTGGAATTATAAATAAAAATGTTGATTATAAAAGAAAGATGTATGCCACCTGCAATTGCGTAAGTTAGTTGACTAACGGAAATAAAAAGAGTTTAACATTTCAAGTTCGAACCCCTATTTAAAAATAAGACATGGCTATATTATGTTCAACAACATCAGATATTTGAATGTATCCATGTGTTTCTTTGGTGCCAAGAGTTATGAGGTGAGACTGAAGAGATTAGGGTATATTTTTATTGGAATGAAATTTCTTAAAGGGGGAATCAGGATTATAATAATTTTCATGTCTTGACAATGTAGAGATGAGTTAGTTCTTCATACTAGACTACGATATGAAAGATAGAAATCACGATAAAATAATAAAAATGATCTGAAAAATAATGTGTCACTAATACAGTAAAAATTGATCGCTTCAGGATGTGACAGGTAGTGGATACAAGTTAGATATTTATATTAGAGATTTCGTGAACATTCTTGAAATTATAAAGATCCGTATTAACATCTGAGTAAATGTTAAATAAGAGATCCATATCCACCAATGCGAAACAACTGTGAGAATTAAACGATTTTACTTCTCCAATTTTGGGATGTAGTCTATAGTTTAAGTTCCATGGGACGGGAATAAAGAGTTTCTTTTAATGCCAGGCACTGACCTTGCATCAATATTTTTTAAATCCTTGTTCTTTTTAATTGAGGCTTTACCTGTGTGTAGAGGCGATGGAACATTGTTTGTGGTGCAAAAAAAAATCCATGACAATAGTAAGTAAGCTATTGTAGTAATTAGTGTGTAATATTTAGGTTAGTATGAATAATGGCAGAGAGATAAGAAGATAAGACAGACTTTTATAGGTCAAATTGATTTCGCATTGTCATTTTTTTTCTAGTAGCATCATCATCAACATCATCCTGTATAAAGAACATAGGAACTCCCATGCAGATGCTTTCCCTAGAACTATATGTTCTTGAGGTGCATTGGCCAAAGTGGAATTAGGATATAAGAGGTCTATATCATAACACGCTTGCCCAGTTGGGGAAGGGTATAAAATATAAGGTCAACATATATATATATTATATGTATATATATATATATAGTATATAGTATATATATGTATAGTGTATAAATATAGAAATATAGAGTATAAATATTTATATAAACATATATATATATATATATATATATATATATATATATATATATATATATATATAGTATATATTAGAAGGCAAGTGACGTTGACCAAATTTATTAAGGGCTAAAGCGAAGTTAGAAATGGTCCATATCTTTCTTAAAGGCTATTAAAACTTAACGGTCCCTATCTCCAGTAGGCAAATTAGCCTCATGAAACGTTGGTAGCAGTGGAAGCATGTAGAGATAATAATCTTTTATTCTCAATATACCCAAACAAACATATATATATATATATATATATATATATATATATATATATATATATATATATATATATATATATATATATATATATATATATATATATATATATATATATATATATATATATATATATAAATATATATATATATATATATATATATATATAGTTATATATATATATAGTTATTAAGGTTATATATATATATATATATATATATATATATATATATATATATATATATATATATATATAAATATATATATATATATATATATATATATAAAGTATATATATTATATGTTAATTTATATATATATAGTATATATATATATATATTTATATATATATATATATATATATATATATATATATATATATATATATATATATATATATATATATATATATATATATAAGTATGGGTGTGAGAGAGAGAGAGAGAGAGAGAGAGAGAGAGAGAGAGAGAGAGAGAGAGAGAGAGAGAGAGAGAGAGAGAGAGAGAGAGAGAGAGAGAGAGAGAGAGAGAGAGAGATTCTTGTCACATGTGCATTCTAATTTGTAGATTACAAATGTTGGAAATCTCTAGAATAATGTAGAATATACAGTATTGTACTTGATATCGTTTGCCCTAAAAATTTTATTCTTAAAAATCTGTTAAAAATATGTTAAATCTGTTAAAAAAAATCTGTTAAAAAACTGTTATCAAAGAATTTAACAAATTCAGCGTCAACGGACTTGCTGCAGTTATTAATACTTTAATCCAGTATCGAGTAGCCAAAATTTTAAGAAATAGTTCTCTGCCCTGTCATAATAGTTAGTTACTGGTTCGCTTGCCTGCCTAATTAAGCAACAAAAGAGTTAACTGCCGGTTCGATTTTCTGTATAAACCGTCAAAGAACCGGCTTCAGCTCACTACTGCTTTAATCCCATAATCGAATTCAAAACTCCGATGCTTTATCAGTTACCCTCGAGACGAGCATTATTTGAACTACTGCTTTCAAATATCAAATTTTAAAGTGAATCTGTGATGATTATATATTATATACGTATTCAATACTTTTAAATAAAGACTACGATTATATTAGCTTATTACACAAAGAATAAATATAAATATGCAAAACTATAATAAACATTTTATCATTAATCAAACAAACCCTAAACTATTTTTTTCATCAAGTTTAAAACGTAATTGTAAAGTCCGTAGAATAGACTCAAATCAAATCTAATTTAACGGAATTGACGTTAGTTTATGTGCAACTTTAATTTAAACACAAACACACCTACACACCACACACACACACATATTTTCGCACGTTTACACACACACACACACACACACACACATTAGATACACATTAACTATAATAATAAACAAAGAAATGGAAATCAAAAAAAACAATATGAACATTAGTCTATAAAAGACAAGGTACGAAACACGATGTCATCGAGGGAGTGTCCACTCTTCTGATTCGATCGTCTACACCATGCCCGAAAGTGTGCTAATACCCCCCAGGATGATACTGTTTTAATTCTCCACCTGTCATCAGTTTTTAAAAGAATTATTTTTTTCTATTTTTACTAATATCGCCTAAGATTTATGAACAAAGTATATATAATAACACAAACACTTGGGAATTTCAAAATTAAAAATAATAACTTATTTCATGCAATTTCAATGATGAAACCAAAAAAAAACTTCTTCCTTGTCAACTTTGCATTTGAGTCCTTTGAAACATTTTATATCCACACGAAAATTATATATATATATATATATATATATATATATATATATAGTAGATATATATATATATATATGTATATATATATATATATATATATATATATATATATATATATATATATATATATATATATATATATATATATATATATATATATATATATATATATATATATATATATATATATATATATATTATATGTTATATATATATATTAGAGGTATATATATAGGTTATATATATATATATTATTGATATATATATATATATATTATTGTTATATACATATTATATGGTGTATTATATTATTATTATTATTCATATTATTATTATATATATATATATATATATATTATACATATATATATTATATATATTATAGGCATATATTATTGTTATATATATATATATATATATATATATATATATATATATATATATATATATATATATATATATATATATATTATATATATATATATATATATATATATATATATATATATATATATATATATATATATATATATATATATATTATATATATATATATATATATATATTATATATATATATATATATATATATATATATATATATTATATTATTATTTATATATATATATATATATATATATATATATATATATATATATATATATATATAAAATGTTTGTGTAAAAATAAAAATATATATACATATATATATATATATATATATATATATATATATATATATATATATATATATATATATATATATATAGTAGTATATAGTATATATATATATATATATATATATATAGTTATATATATATATATATATATATATATATATATATATATATATATATATATATAAGTATATATATATATATTAGTGATGGAGCGAAGCTGAATTTTTTGCATAACCGCGGTTGCGGTTGCGGTTCATAATTTTTGGCAATAGATGTTGCGGTATCGGTTACGGTTGTAGTTCTAAATTTTTCAACAACCGTGGTTGTGGTTGTGGTTGTGGTTGTGGTTGCGGTTGCGCAATAAAAAAATTTAGCAACTGCTTTGTTTACTACTACTACTACTACTACTACTACTAATAATAATACATAAACCACAACACACAATAATACACACACACACACACACAAATAATACCTTTAAATTATTATTATTATTATTATTATTATTATTATTATTATTATTATTATTATTATTATTATTATTATTATTATTATTATTATTATTATTATTATTATTATTACTTTTCAATGTCTTTTAATGTGAATTTGGCCTATGTTTGCAAAGAGTTACCAGAGGTGAGGATAGCATATATATATATATATATATATATATAGTATATATATATATATATATATATATATATATATATATATATATATATATATATATATATATATACCACCCACCTTCTGCCCCAAGGTTGGGGGTAAGGTGCTGTACATGGGAACAGAAAAGTAGTAGAAGTATATGACGCAAATCGAAAAACAAAGTTCAACCTTACCGCCCCCTTTATACCTTTAGTGAGAACTCGTCGTAGTCAGAAAATCCACCTAGAGCTTCACGGGACCGCGGCTCCCTATGGCATCTCGTCAATGTGGGCTCATTCGCCCAGGTGGGCCAACCATGCGCTCCTCAGAAAAGCCGGCCTACTGGTTATGCACCTTTCTTCGCCTCTTCCAAATTCATTTCTCTCCTCCAGCTTCGTCGCCGACTGAACTATTTTTTCCAGTTCCCAGCCAGTCGATTAAACAGCAACACTCACCACTATACACCTTGCTTACAACCGGCTGCATCCTGACATGACATGACCAAATCATTCAACGTACTTTCATTTATTCTCTCATTTATCTTTTTCTTCACACCACACCCTCTATAATACGTTCATTTCATTTTATCAATTCTTCTCACATCTAACACGACCATAATTATTCATTCCTGGAACACATTGTGCCTTTAGATTTAAAACCACTTATTCCAGACACAGTCTCACTATTATATACATAAACACAGGTAACAACATACCTCATGTAAGACTCTAGCGCACTCTATAGTCCTTTCACATCCAACAACGATTTAATTACACCAGCCCCTTCCTGCCATTCCGTAAACTTTCCTACTACACCCCTGCATCATCCGCCCTTTTATCCAACATATATTCTGCAATATTTAACCCAGACACTTGTTCCAGCTGATCACCATCTAACATAACTTCCCGAGGACTGTCCTCACTTCCAACCATAACCTTACTCTTATCAACGTTTACTTTCAACCCCACCTTTACACACACCCTCACTCACAAATCATCTACCAATCATTATTTCAAACCCTTCCGATTCTGGTCACACAAATAAATCATCCACAATAATAACACAATATCAATACAGATATATATATATTTATATATATATATATATATATATATATATATATATATATATATATATATATATATATATATATATATATATATATATATATATATATATATATATATATATATATATATAGTTATTTATATATATATATATTATAAAGAAAGAAAGAGAAATATATATATATATTTATATGGTATATATATATATATATATATATATATATATATATATATAGAGAATATATATATATATATATATATATATATGTATATATATATATATATATATATATATATATATATATATATGTATATATAAACAGAGAAATATATATAAACGTGGGAATATATATATAATTATGAAACCCCACAGGAAATAGAAAAACAAATATGTACTATAAAAATCATGTGAACCCAGCTTTGAGAGGACATACCTTCCTCATTCAGGCTCGTAACAAATTTTTTAAGTAAACCGATAACAAAATTATTTGTTAAAATAGTTGGTTGTCTAAGTGATGTTATTTAGATATTGCATTAAATATGACATTTTTGTAAAAAAATTAAGAATAAATTGGTAAAATCATCGAGCATTTGCATTTAAAACATTAAAATTATTTACAATCTTGATTAAAAAATTCTGATAATTGTCTTTTTGTAGGGATGCACAACGGACTCGGCTCCGGCTCCGCTTGGCCGGAGTTCGGCCTTAAAGATCTCCGGCCCGCCGGACCACAGTCTCCGGCTTTCTCCGGCCGGAGACCCATTTTTTAGTTTTGAAAATAAAATAGTCATAATTCATTGAAAATAATCATGAGATATTTAATGCAATAAATTTATTCATATGCCATCTCTCTCATACAAAAAAAATTTAATATTTTTTTGTTGTAGTGATAATATTAAGCAATTAATATAACTATTATTATAACTATAATAATATATATTAATATGAATAGAGGCCTATGTGACACCATTTACTAAATTGACTAATTATTTTGTAAACAACTTAAAAGGATTTGATATCCAAAATGACTACCCCTAACAAAAAATACACTTTTGATTAATCTAGCTTTAAAAATGCAATACAGAAATAGGTAAATGAAATTGGTAAAGAACTTTTAAACTACATGCCATATATGACCAAAAGACTAAAAATTATGATATATATCCTTAATTTTTAAAATTAAAAAGCTTTTAATTTTTAACAAAATAACATAGAAAATATATATATATATATATATATATATATATATATATATATATATATAGTATATATATATATATATATATATATATATATATATATATATATATATATATATATATATATATATATATATATATATATATATATATATATATATATATATATATATATATATATATATATATATATATATATATATATATATATATTATAAAGTGTATCTAGTTGTTATCGATACTGTATAGAGTATCACAATAGAATTTTTGAGAAAACTAAATTATATTGTTAAACACAAAGTCAGTGAAAGGAAAGTTAAATAGCTTATGCATTGCTATTTTGGTAACAATTCTCTAATATTTAAAATCAAAAGTCCTAAATTATGATGAAGAAACAGGAGCTGATCAGCTAGTGTTGAGAAAGACGATTCCTTTACTTGTATAAATATTTCCTGTTTGGCTAAACATTCTCTCTCTAAATACACTTGAAGGAGCAGAGAGATATTTCCTAGCTAATTCAGGTAAAAATGCAATCAGGATAAAGAGCTTTTCTTTCTTTCCACCATAACAGTGGGTCAGCATCCGATTTTCGTTCCATAAGTGGTGCTGCAAAATATTTATCCACAGTAGTTTAAATAGTATTTTCTAATTCATGTTGTTTTCTCTCACTGCTGCTTCTACGTTTGCATTTTAACTTTTTTCTCCTTTGATCAGTTCCACTTGGTTTGATTGTATCTTGTAACGATTTTCTTTGCAGCATGTCATCAAAGCACTTCCAGGGAATGTGTTTCCTCTCAATATCTGCCGTTTCATTTTCTGATTCTTCATGTGAATCTGTTTGAGACTGATCATTTTGATCATCATTTTGTTCATCAGAATCTGAACTTAATCTTAATGTAATATTTTCTTTGGCTTTTATAAAAAGTTTTACTTCTTCTTTGAGCATAAATTTTATTTCATTCTGATCAATAATATCAAAGGGAGCTAATTTGTATTGTGGATTTAGAACTGTTGCAAGTACATAAAGTTTCTTCTCTTTAATGGTACCAAAACGTTCAGTAACAGAATTTAAAAGTTCATCTTTCATAGTTTTTACACCGCTATCCTTCCAAGTTTTTGCTAAATATTTTTTGCAATGCATTAACTGCAGGTATAACAAAAGATAAATCTACATCATCATCAATCGCTCTTTTAGTTAATTCTTCAAATGGTTGTAGCAATCTAATTATATTCTCCATTAGCTTCCAGTGATTTGCATTTAAGTGATTTTGCACTTTATTTACAATTAAGAAATGCAATAGTTTTCAAACAAAGAGCTCAAAATTGGCAACACTAAAAGCAAGCTACCCTCATTGAGCAACGTTTCATCTCAAGAAAGAGTGATGTTATTCCAGCCTTCCTATTGGCTCTCGCTTCTCCCTCTCGCTTCCCCAACCATTTAACGAATATTCCTTTCCTTTTTAAAATGCGCTTTTATTTAGCAGGTAAATTAATAATTAAATAACTTTTTTATTATTTCATTAAAGTTCACACCTCACGGGTTTAGCCCTCTTCAAGGAGTGTAACTTCTCTAGGTAGTTACTACTTAGGATCCGGACGAGGAAGGTGCATGATAATTGCATGTTTAGAGTCAATCCTTATATATATATATATATATATATATATATATATATATATATATATATATA
>JABUQX010074266.1:0-5000 GCA_015478945.1 Trachelipus rathkii | reverse complement strand
TATATATATTATATATTTATTATATATAATTATATTATTATATATCATATATATATAATAATATATATATATATATATATATATATTATATATTATATATATATATAAAATATATATATATAATATATATATAGTATATATATAATTATAATAAAGATATATTATAGTTATACTAATATACTATATAATCCATTTTTTTTTTACTATATAATATAGATGTTTGGGATTATAACCAATCTAGTTAGCTGTGTAAATGAAAGATCAATCACAAATTATTCACATTTATTACCGAATTCAATAACAGAATCTACAGACGCGTACCACTTTCGCTCGTAATTGTACTGAAGTTAGCCTAATGAATAGTTAGGATAAATATTGTGTATATATTATATAGTATATAAATATTATATATATATATATAATATATTTTAACTCCGGTGGAACCTCGATATTGATGGACCATCAGTAATAATATAGATATAATATAATTATATAACAAAACGAAGAAGAAAATTATTCGATATCTATTAATTTAATGCTATATAGACCGAATGCCCATAAAAAGAACCGAGTTTTTAATTATGATGAATTTAAATATAAAAAAGTTTTTTCCTATTTAAATTTAATTGAAATTTTTCTTATATATTTTATATTGATAATAATTTACTAGTTTATTTTCTAATGTAAGTCGACTTCGGTGTTTGAAATTATCAAATTTTTCTATCATTGCGGTGATTATTATACTGAATTTCGAATGTGTAACCACTTTATTCGAACAAATAGTAGATATAATAATAAGACCTTCGACGTTGACAAAGTAATTGAAAAAACTCAATCAATGTTCTCGAAAAATTATAAACATATATAATAATCAACAATATTTTTAACATATATACGTTAACAATAAAATTATAACTACTAAGACTCTAAACTAAGTACTATGAAAGCTCAATAATATAATCATACATAATAATACTAATAATAATAATAATAAATTAATAATAAGAATATAAATATATAATAATAATAATAATAATAATATAGAAAGCAATAACAAATGCTACACTAAAATAAATGATGAATAATAATAATTAAAATAATAATTAAATAATTATTTAATGGTTAATAATTTATAGTAATAATTACCACAAAATTATTATATGGTAGGAATATCAATCTCTAAAAATGCAAGCATTATCTAGAAGAATGACATAAATTTCCAATGTAAATAATTTATTATTTAAGTTCCTAATATTTCTTTCGGCTTCAGAAACAAGGAATACAGATATAATATAATAAGCAAATTCTACTTTTATGAAACAAATTATTACTACACAGGTGAATGCCATACTGTCTGTGGATTTTCTAATATTTGCTCCACCACCAATCGGGAAACTAAGCTACCAATACCACTAGTTACAATTTATCATGCACGGATTTGATGATAATTCCGACATCAAATGTTACACAAAATTCGGAAAACTCGCTAAACTTTGACCAATTAATTTTAATACTTCTCAGCGACAAAAAATTATGATTTAATATAAATATATATATATATTAATATATATATTAATATATTATATAATAATATATATATATATATATTATATTATATTATTATATTATATAATATTAAATAATATATTATATAAATAATATATATATAATAATTATATTATATATATATATATATTAATATTAATATTAATATACAGTATTATACATAAGAAACTATCTTTATTATATAGTAAATCTCTTAAAAAGATACCTATAACTAGTTCTTGACAAAAGTATATATTCCAAGATAAGTGAATTTTTATTTGTTCAATTTTTATCTAGAAATTCTTGATCACGTGATCAAGACTACTGATACATTTTTTATTATTGCTGACCAACATATTATATAAAGTTTAATATATACTATCAATTAGAATAATAATACTAGAAGTCGATTTCAATTATAAACTCAAAGTGGGGAAAGAGTCCAAAGGATATTTTCACAGCAAGTTTCAGTTTCGAGTCTGCTCCCGAAAAAATCAAATTTTACGCTATGAAAATTTTGACAATATTTTGATTTATGTTCCTTATATTTCAACTTAATTTTTATTATCCTTCGTTTTATAATCATAAAAGTATGTTTTTAGAATGCTTTTAAAAGTGACCATTCAATCTCAAACTACTTTGATATTACTTGCTTAATTAATACATTAACTGATCTTATAATTTTTTGATTGGGTACTTTTATATTGATTGATTTGATTTAACCAGCGACAATAATTTTCCCCTTTTTAAATATTATTATAATTATTTTTACTCTTTCAATTTTTACGTTTTTGCTTACTTTTTTTTTTATTTTATATTTAATAAATTTTTATTCCAATATTCGAATTTTAAATTTATCTGATATTTCCTTTTTTACTTTACTCACCCCAAACTTTATTTTTCCAATTTGGTTTTAGAAAAAATTTTTATTCCAGGGAATATCAATTTTATGGTGTATTTTTAAAAAAAAATAAATGAATAGGACATTCACGTGGGTTGAAAAAAAAGCCTGGTTAATGCTTAAAATCTATGCTTGCACTATTTAATTATTATTATTATATATTAGTGTGTAAATATCAATACTTTAAGTTACTTTTACGAAGTAGAAGAGAGAGATATAGAGAGAAGAGAATAAAGATAACAAAAATCCTCTGACAGAAATATCTCATCCATTTTATAATATAATAAAAAAACTGACTTAAATTTAAAACGATAAAAAGCGAATTTGAAATATTATTTCACAATATGTAGAATTTTATGTGATGGAAACAAATTACCACATTACCGCTAGGCGGAATCTCTGAACATATTCCATAATCTACGACTTAATCTATTAAAGAAACACCATCAATTTTATATCATTAATCGTGAGGCTCCTACGATCAATATTTATAGTTTATAAATACAAAGAACAAAGACTAAGAGAATGAAGTCTAGTTAATAACATTAATAAATATATGGCATTTTTCAAAATTGACATTTGAATACGTAATTCAAACTATGCCTTATTTTTCATATATATTCACTGTCTCAAGAGAGAGTAATGGGGCCAAATTAATGTGCTATTAGGGAATTTCTAAGTGTTCTCAGAAGTTAAGGACTAATAATATATGACATACCCTACATATAATAAATTTCATCACTTACTCGAATCACATATTAACTGAATAAAGTTTTCAATATTGACCGCTGTGATTTTATAAAAAAAAAATTTCATCAGCCCTAAAATAATACGTCGGCAGGTCTCGTCAAAATAGCATCGATGATGTCCTCTTATATTGAGGAGAGAGATCGTCTGAGAGTTAAGCTCTCTTTAACAAATTATAAATACATACTTATAACTGACATTATAAATGAATCTTGAAGAATTTTCGACTCGAATGTGCATAATTATGAGGATAACTGAAGTCTACTTTGAATGATTCTATAAATTAAGAATAAAATAATGTAGCCAAATGTCAACCCCAGTAATAGAAATAAGATACGTACGCACTGGATTGATTGTGACTGTATAATTATATTTAAATAAACATAAAACCAATAATAAAAACTGAGTTTTAAATATACCGAAATTTACTATTAATAAATATATTTGATTTTAAAACTATATACTTATATTAATATATAGTATATATTGAGTTATTTAATGATATTTTATGTGAATTTTGTTACTTAAAAGATATTCATAGCTTCTATTATGTTCTGTCATTGGCAAATACATTTTATCACGCTTGTGATAACTTGGATATTATTCTTACCCTAGAGGATGATAATTAAATATATTGTAATTTTTTATCGTATTATAATTCAATTTAACAACTATTCCAAAGATTAATTCAGGTATTTCTTGATACAATTATTTGTATTTAACTTTTAGTTATCTCTCTATGACCGGACTTGTTGAGGCTCTAAGAATATTGTCTCCCAAAATCGTTATTATATGATAAAAATTGAATGGCCAGGTTGAGGGTGGCAAAACATGGAGGGTGAAAGTGTGGGGTGAAGGAGTCCCCTAAGGTATCCACGTTAACTGTTAAGTAAGGTGGTGATGTTGGGTAGAGGTAGGTGATATAATGATGGATAATATTATTTATTAATTATTATTATTATATATATGATACTCTACCATATGATTCTTATTATTTATGACTAGAGTAAGATTATCTACCATTAGTATTATGGAATGGACTGAGTAATTGTAAAGGAGTGGTATATCGTGGGAATATATATTACGTGCGATGTGAGTGAGGGGCCGCGCAGATGTAAGCCAAAGGCTTGTGTAGCCGATTAAGGGTCGTATCGGTGTGCTCTATGATCGGCGCAACTTACCCTACTTGCTGGGACTTCGCCATTAGGTCCATAAGAACCGACAAGAGCCCTGCCTTGGCACCGGGATAGTACGTCAAAGTGTGACTACGAGCCTCACTATCAATAGATAGCCTCTCCATTCGCCCTCGTAGCGTGCCGTTTGGAGAGGTATGAACTGAGTCAGATCACGATAGACCATTCATAAAATTGCCGGGCCAAAAAAATCTAAAAGGTCCCAAACCCTACCTGCGGACTTTGCAATTCTGGATCCTCGGATTTGTGCTGGGTTAGCGTTCAGTTGCGATTTCATCTGATTTTTATAGTTTAAATTCTCATTGTCTAATTACAATCGACGATTGTGTGAATATCTTAGGTATAGGGATTGTATACTGCTACTAACAATGAGTCAAAACCTAATAATTACATAGTCATCATTGCTGACTACTATTAAATCACTATCTACCTACTGCGGATCTACTACTACTACTACCTATATTAAACACTAATTCAACTATTTATTACTACTACTACAACAACTATTACTACTAATAATAATATAATACAATAATAATAATAATAATAATAATAATAATAAGTAAGATAATAATATATGAATAATAATATATATAATACTTATCGTCTCTCTT
>JABUQX010074265.1:0-34878 GCA_015478945.1 Trachelipus rathkii | reverse complement strand
TATAGGGAGCAGTTGAAGATACCATTTATTCCTTGTATAGTCCTTTCAAAATAAAGGATAAGTCCCCATATTCTCCCGATATTCAATAAGCCGTTTTCCATTTTGTCATTTGTGCTTACAAACGGCAAGAAATGCTTATGCAGTTTTAACACGAATTTCGTGTAAAATTTAACACTGAGGCTTACTCAGTTTCCTTTTGCTTACATACAATTGAAATCAGATGGTGTGATAGATGGAGTACAGCGATTTGGGTTTATATATATATATATATATATATATATATATATATATATATATATATATATATATATATATATATATATATATATATATATATATATATATATATATATATATATATATATATATATAATATATATATATATATATATATATATATATATATATATATTGTTGGAAATTTTCTTTTCAGAATTTCCGAAATGTGTAAATAAAACAGTTAGTGTCTGTTCTTTCCAGAAAAGTGGGTTAGTCTATTATGTTTAAAGTAATAAGTCTAGCCTAATAACTAAAGGTTTAACAAATTCAACAAATATTTTATAATATAAGCTGCTTTAATTTTGCTACAAGCTTTTTTAGGGTAAGGGAAAACATAGTTACAATTCAAAGCTTTTGACTTGATTTTTACCTGGCCTAAAGAGTATTTTATTCCAAAACTTAAAATTAGGTTTAGGGAGATAAAGTTAGTGGGGGGCTTGTATTAAATAGAATAGATAAAATACACCTAAAAGCTAGACCTGCTAAAGTCAGAATATAAAATGTTAGGGCTAGCTTAACATCATAGATCTTTGGCCTAATTTTGCTATGGAACTATTTCCTCTATCAATATTAGCGTATAATCAAAGCCTATAAATATTTTAACATTAATATACTTATCAAAATTCTTATGAAGATGAAGGCAACTTTATAAACACTAAAATAATTAAGAGTAGCTCCTTGCTATATATTTTTTAACTCTAATTAAGTAAGTAAGCTAAATCTGTTTTAAGTCAGCTTGCCTCAATCTTCAAAAACACGCCTCGGATTGCCAACCGAAAAAAATATTGCCAAAGCCAAGTAAGTTCCAGATGGAAACATTTTTAAATTACCATAGTGTAAATACTGTAGGTAAAGAAATATTTCTTATAAACTCCGGACAAAAGAGAATTTGCTAAACGCATATCAAAGGGAAATGATTTTCAAATGTATAAATACAACTTTTAAAATAAAACTTTCAGTTCAGATCAACATGCAATTGCACTTACCATGTAATTACTGGAAAGCATATCAAAACATTTCAAAACATATCAAAGTTTAAGCTTCAAACAAACAAGCCTGGAGCTAGAATAAGCTAGGTAGGTAAGTCTACTACTTGCAACATAAAGGGCAAGAGCCTATAATATACATATATAAAATAATCACTGGGAGCCAGACACTATGGAGAATGTCAATAAGCAACAAATATGCGCGGCACGAGTGCCAGATATTCTAGTAATCATAAATGTAGGCAACACATGCAGTGAGATCAAATTAAAGTATTAAGTAATCATTACTAGGCAAGATTTCAAGCAATATGTTGTACAATGATATAAGCAAAGTATTCAAAATATCCTAATCGCCAAGGAAAACAATTAATTATTCAAATATAATTGAAGTAATCAAATTTTAAAATAGATTTTCAGCTTTGAATCAAGTTTGGTTTGATTGTGATATAATAAGCACCAAATAAACCAGAGACAAAAAAGAGAGAGTAAGTAAGGTAGAACTTTGTAAAAAAAGTTCAAACCAGAATTAAAGGGGTAAAAACAAAGTTCAAAGCAATACTCTCTTTTAGAGTTGCTTATGATTTTTAGTTTATTTATTAATTTATCTACGCATAAGTTGGCAAGGGCATCTGTTACTAAGTGTGTAGAATAGACCATGCAATAAATGAATCTTCCTTCAAATGTTTGAAAATAAGGTATAAAATTTATATTCCTGTTATGGATTGAGGAACCTCTTGAAAACCATTTAATGCTGACGTGATCTCCTTGACCCTGTATAATAGATGTTATGTCATTCATATTGCTAGTAAAATAGTATGAACTCGAGGGAAGGGAAGGTGGAGTCTTATCGAGCAGCTTTGAAATGTCAAATTGAGATTCTTCTGAAGCATATTTTACAATATCAAAATCAATTGTTAGAGTGCTTTCAATCGCACTTTTCAATTCATTGTTAAATTGTTTGGCATATTCCCAGAAATTTTCTCCAATATTTTTGTCTGTTTTGGTTAATATTTCAAATAATGTCGCGTGGAATCCCAATGGTATTGACGAAGATTTTTTCCAATATCTCCTAATATTTAATGCGTGCATTGTTGGCAAATCTATTTCTGTATCAGTCAATCCTTTTTCAATGAAAATATCCATTAAAACCCAGTTGAAAACGGAACAAAAACCTTTATGGAAAGATATCCCTTTTGACTTGAACACATTGATTAATTTTGTATTAGTTTCTTTGTCAATTTCCCCGTGAATATGTTTTGTCTTTTTTACCACATCTTTTGAAACAGGAAAAAATTCACTTAACAGTTTTATTTTTATGCTATCACGTTTACTAATAAATGCTTTAATTTTAGTAAAATATTCAGGGTTCTTCATCAAATATTCTTTTCTTAGTTTTATTAGTTCTTCTGTTTCATGTCCATCATTAAGCTGCCCAAAATTATAACTTTTTTGTACTTTTTTACCTATCACATCATTTAAGGCTTTCAGGAAGCTGTTACAGATACTAAACCCAGTGTAACCATCAGATATTGCGTGGTTTAAAGTAAACAATATATTGCTTGTAAATATGTTTCTCTGTTTTATAGTTTCTTTGTTGGTAACATAAGTAGCACGCCAAAGTGGTCCTGTTGCCGAATCGAAACTTGTGTGCAACTCATTTGTAAATACTTCTGATGGCAATTGATTCTGTAAAACCTATGAAAAATAAATAATTAATTAATAATTTTGCAAATATATCAAATTATTTTGAGACTAATCAAATAATTATTATTACTCACGGAAATTTGATGAGTAAATTATCGTTTTTAATTGAGTATTTGTAAAGTGAATCGAAAGATTTATATTTCTTATGCATTGAAATTCTACACTACACTACACTACATTACACTACACTACACTACACTACACTACACTACACTACACTACACTACACTACACTACACTCTTTACATTTTTGTGGCAAAAAAAAACTTTGCACAGAAAATCCGTAAAAATATTTTACTTGCCATTCCTGCCATAAAAAAGTGGGCGGAGCGTAATCGTGCTGGACTCCTGATTCTCACTTATAGAAAACATCTATTACCTATCTAAGACCACAATCTACAAGATCACAACTAGACTGTGCTAAGACTCAATGAGCGTTGTGTGCTCGTGCAGTGAAGTTGGTATTATATGCGCTCGTGCCACCCAGTGTTATTTGACTTTCGTATTGGTTTAAGCTCATACAACTTTACACCTATTGCACACAATGGGTCGGAAAAAGCTGAAAATGGAGGAGAAGTCTCGTGCTTTGACTTTGTTAGAGAAGGGGGAATCTGTGATTGCTGTGACCAAAGATTTGGGAGTGTCGAGAGAGGCAATTTATCAGCTAAAGCGGTCGGCGGCGAAATTACCACCTGGGACGGTACCATTGAGGAAGTCAGGCTCTGGTGCACCTAAGAAGACTACACCAAGGACAGATAAGATTCTCAAGCGTGAAGTTATGTCACATCCTGCTATAACTGCCGTCAAACTAAAAAATAAACACCCTGAGCTCCTCAAGAACCTCGCAACAAGGACAATCCGGCATCGCCTGCAAAAGGACCTGGGTCTTCCAAGTCGCCGTGCTGCAAAGAAACCTCACACCAGCAATGAAGAAGAAAAGGGTGAATTTCTGTAAGAAATATGTACACTGGACATCAGAACAGTGTAAGAAAGTGATGTTCAGTGACGAAAGTACTTTTAGGCTGGTCAGAGGAAGCTCAAAGATCGTTTTCGTCGTCCTAGTAGTGTGTCACGATACGACTCCAGATTTACCGTTAAGACTGTGAAACACCCTGAAGAGTGTCCTGGTATCGCGGGCGCCTTCTCATCTCGCTCGGACAACATGGGCAGAGCCAGCGTCTTCGTTCCTTCGCTTCCCCAAGCCGGCTGCGACCTACTGAACATAGGAACGCAAAGTAATAAATTAAAGTTTTGGAAGAACATCTTCTTACTCTGTTGGGATATTCAATGACTGTGATAATTTTATTGCATGATGGTGGCCCTGCCCATAAGGCCAAGCACGTGACAAAGGTATATTAAATCAAAGACGCATAACATTAATATTTTCTCGAGTGGCGCCTGGTAATTCTCGCAGTACCTCAACCCCTTGTGAAAATGCCTGATGGTAATGAAAAACAAGGTTCAGAGTACACGAACCAAGCAGCATCAACGATGCTGTAAGGAGGCTCTCAAGAAAAAAACTGTGGGTAGCTTCATGGATACGCCCAGCTTACTTCACCAACGCTTGCTGGCAATCCATGCCTAATCGACTGCAGTTGGTGATAAAATATAAGGGCGATATGACTAAATATTCAATATTTAATAATATGTAAGCAATTTTACCATAAGAAAGACTTAATAGGTGAGATTTTTTTTGTTTGATTGGCCTTGTTAAAAATTTTTTTGCCGGTCACGCGTAACTACCACTCATACTACACTACATTCTTAACTACACTACACTACACTACACTAACCTAAGCTAAACTAAACTAACACTACACTACACTACACTACACTACACTACACTTTCGATATTCTACAATATTCTTGGTATGCTAAGGAAAATTAATTGTCTTAACTGCTTAAATTCTATTAGAAAGTAGTCTTTAGTACATTTAATGGAATATTTGTTAAGTTGATATTGCTAATTGACTTTTCTTTAAAATGGACTAAAATTGCCTTACTTTTTAAACTTCAATCTGGGAAAACCTTCTTTAAATATCTATCTGATTAAGGGGAGGGTATTGGCAGGGGTACCTAACTTTTGGGGGGAAGTAATCATCAATTCTATGATTTTTAGGTTTTAATATGTTCTATAGCAGAATTTGCTGCTCTTTTGAATGGTTTGTGTATTTTTAAAAATAAAAAAAAATATTATTCATTGTACACAGTCAATATTTGGGAAGTCATAATTGAAAAATTTCTATAATCTTTTTATTTTTCATCCGATCAGTACGAAACTTTCGGAGCATGTATAATTTTAAGAAGGTTTACATTTTTTGTTTAAATAAATTCTATGTATATAAAGTAGATTTGCCGCTGTGCATGGGAAAAATTGCAAATTTTCAAAATTTTACCTCCGCATATTGGCAAACGACTTGGGTTTACAAAAAAATGTATGAAACAAAGAATGTCTATCTACCCAACTAATAAATGCTCTGAAAAGTTTTTAATGACCGCGCACTAGGATATATGAAGTTTAATAAGTAGTGAGTGTCTATGCCATTTGATTTTATTTTCCGTTGTTTTTGGATTACATTGGCAAGAAAGAAGAAAATAAAAAAAAAAAAAAAAAAAAAAAATTTGGTGGGCATTGTAACTTATTGTAGTACAATACTTCTCACCATATCCGCCATATTCAAAATTATTGAACATATTAACACTTTCATTCATGTCTTAGAGCCAGTCGACGTTGTCTAAACACATAAGTAAACCGCAGCCCACATCAAAATTATAAGTCTCAATTTAGATTTTGTAATTGTTTCCCTCAGTGTACAAACTGACTTCTTCCTGACTTACAATGAACCATGTAAAAAGAAAATGCCACTTAAATTAAGATATTATAGAATAATTAACAGAGATGGAATCAACATAAATAATCTCGGAAACACACACCTTTCTTGTGCTTATTGAGTTAACAAAAACCATTATTTATTGTATTTCTATCAAGAATTATTCTTTTGAGTTGAATATTAATATTTAGGGATATATAGCAAAATCTCCATGAACATTTTTATGTATGATGTTAAATATTTCTTACCATAATTATATAATAATAATAATAATTATATTTACGATTTTGTCATACGTCTGGCAGCGATATAGTAGCTACATTTTGAGATGAATTAGGTAGTCTGTTCTTAAATTATAAAATAAATTGTTGATATAAGTTTTATTAATTATAAATTTATAATATATTTTTATAGGAAATAGTATATAGTATTATATTACTATTAATTAAGAGCAGGAAAAAATTAACAATCAAACAAAAAAACAAAAATTAATCTTAATGGGATAATCTTTAGTATTTGGATTTATTTTGATATATTATATATTAAATAACAAACTTAGGTTAATTATTATATTATATATATTTTAGATATCTATTAATATACAAAATATTATATACTTTGTTTAAATATGAATGAAATATATTTTATTCAGTGAAAGAGTGTATGTTTATTGATTATTTTCATTAAGAATATAATATTATATTTATATTTTTTAATAGAACTCCATATGAGTTATTAAAAAAATATATGCTGTTATTATAAAATTGATTTGATTTTCTAATGACATTTAATGGGAATGTTAAATTACTTAAAAAAAAATCAGTATCACCGACATTTTGCATATGTAATTTATTTACAATAATTAAATATTAAATCAATGAAGAAGTTTTAAGGCAAATTTATCCTCTTTATTTTCCGAATATGCGTGAGTTATATGTGATTATCATTCCCTGTTATAAATTTTTAAGTCAGTAAAATATTTTAATTCCCTTTATTAAATTCCTCCTTTTATTCAAATAAATAAGTCATGAAAGAAGAAATTTGGAATGAATGAATAGAATGAAATGAATGTATGAAATGTAAATGTTAAATGGAATGTAAATGGAATCTAAGTTACCATATTATTTTTAACTTACATGAAAAATATGATAAATGTCACATGCAAATACAAACATTCTTTTTTGGTTACCCTGATACTGAGGTTTTAAATTTCATTATTTATATTGGTAATGCCAGAGCTTAATAATTTACTTTATTTACATTTTATTTAAATAAAAATTAATTTGAGAAGATAATATTATTTATTATTCAAAAAAAGAGTTATTGTAAATAAATTAGCTGATCGACAAATAAAAACACTCCGTATTCAATTTGTCTAGGCTTGAATGAATAAAGAGGATGTAATTGAGAAAAAATATTTACAATGTTAATTTATTTAATAAAGTTCAAAAAATTTTGAATATATACTTATTTCAATAAGTATTTTTTAATAAAAATTTCGTAATATAAATTTTGACGGTCTAAACTTGTTACTAATATAGAAATTCACGTTTACTTATATAAAAATGTTTTAAAGGAGCTTACCTGTTCTAGGGTTTAATTTTTAAAGAAGTTATGATATCAGGGTGCGATACAAGTAATTATACCGGTCAGACTTTAATACCTTCCTTTTTTTTCTTTATTTGAACGGCGGTATTGAAAAACATGACAAAAATCGTGCAATTGAAAAGTGGATGCCCCAAAATTCGCAAGACTATGGAAATATATCGCTAACTTTTCCCAGCATTTGATCGCCCAACTTATGACATATTTTCAAGATTTTTGTCACTCCATTTTAGCTGCTTTCGGAAAATCAAATAATAATACTGTAAATCATGTAATATAGGTTTATATATTTTTTGTTTTAAGTCATTTGTAGTTGTGAACAACTTTTACCATCTCTATTAAGGGAATCAAGTTGTCATTGTCCAAAGTAGGGTTGCCGACGCACCTTCGGTGCAGTCCTGTACTTGCACCTTAATTTTTTTTCTCTATGATATGATGAGTATATAGTTTAGGTATGAGGATGTAGGTGCTGTATCGGCACACAATTCCAGTGCTCCAGTGGCTGTGCAAATTTTAAAAATATAAAGTTGTGGTGCGGTGCGCATAGAAACATTAAGTAGGATTGACAGCCACTGGTGGTGGGGTTGCCGCTGCCACGAAATTGCCAAGTTGTTCTGGTATTCTAATTTACACTTTGTTAAGCATCACCCATCCTTCTTCAAACTCCACCTTTTATTCTTAACCGAAGCTCAGGTGTTTGATCATCCAATATCAAACCCTACTCTCTTCCCTCTTAGCTTCTCTATCATAAATTTTCAACTAAAAGCTGTTGTTGTGAGCATGTGCGCAATCAGGTTCTTTGTTCTCTTGTCTCTGATTTAAAATTTCTGAATTTTCTGCCAATCATGAATGATTTGTTGTCAAAAGTTCCATCATCTATCATCATCATCATCATCTCCTCTCTCTCTCTCTCTCTCTCTCTCTCTCTCTCTCTTCTCCCTCTCTCTCTCTCTTCTCCTCTCTCTCTCCCTCTTCACCTTCTCTCTCTCTCTCTCTCTCTGCTCTCTCTCTCTCTCTCTCTCTCTCTCTCTCTCTCTCTCTCTCTCTTGTCAATCTACTACAAAATTCATCTGCTCTCTTTATTTATCTCCTAACTCAGCTGATTATCCTAAATTCTATGAATACCTACTTAAAGTTCAAAATAGACCACATTCTCTGGTCTTTTCATTTTTTCTAAGATCAGCATTCTTGGAGACTTCAATGTTCACCATCATAAATGGCTTTCCTCAAATTTTCAAGATACAGCTGATGAATTCGCCTACCGTTTCTCTATGCAAAACAACCTCAAACAGATGGTGCACCTCCCTACCTGCATCTTTGATCATCTTGGAGATGAACACAATATACTTGACATTTTCTTAACCTGCAATCCTCCTTCTTATGCTGGTAAACTCCTTCTTATACTGGTAAACTCCTTCCACTTCTGTGTTCTCCCGGTAAACTTCTTATATATTATTTGTATCCTCTTCTATATTTTTAAATCTGTAAGAAAGGCATCCGCCTACTGGGAGGAAACGTTTTTCACAAACTTTTTTTTGTTAATTTGTCGAGCTTGCTGTCGCACTACTTTGATTTCCCATGCCATGATTACTCCTTCAGTGGGTAATTCAGAGGATATATAATGTGACTCGTCAATCTACACACTTGTTCTTTCTCTGTTAAATTCTGTGACCTCAGACTTAACCTCTATGCTGATTCTTACAATATAGTATTTATATGTTTTGAGAGACACTTCAAAATCATATCATCCCCACTAACTACGATGAAAACAATTTCAAATGCCGCTTATAGGGTAATGTCTCCCTCCCCTTGATTCTTCAGATTGATATTTGAACTCCCCCAACTCCTCTGACCTCGGACGTAATCTCTATGCTCATTCCTACATATAGAGTGTTTATATGTTGTGAATACACTTCAAAATCATATCCACACTACCTATGATGAAAACAATTTCAAATGCCGTTTATAACTTTATAGGGTCATGTCACCCCTTGATTCTTCAGATTGTTATTAGAACTTCCCCCATTTCCTCACATGGCCCTTTGTTCTTCCCACCGAACGCGATATTAAAAAAAATAAAAAATTAGTAAGTTCCTTTATTGCATTTACTGATATCTGAATGAAATATGACCGAATCCTCTTTATCTCTCTTGATCTTGGCTACTCTTGTGTGTGTGTGTGTGTGTGTTGTGTGTAACTAATATAAACAACTTTGAGAAATGAACATAAGTGACATCAATTTCGAGAACTATTTTAAAACCATAATTTAAAATCAATTAATTTATTTCAATTATTTTACTTAAATTTCTCAGTTTAAACGGAATCACAAATTTCATAACCACATGATAAGTATGGTCAGAATCATACTATTTCTTAGCATAAACTCAACAGGATTATTAGTAAAGTTTCAAATGGATTCAAATAATTAAAACATATTAGGTACAATTTCCCCCTCCCATATTAAAAACAATGAAGTTTTCATACTAAAAACTTAATATTTACCATCCTTCTTTCAAACAATTTGTAGTTTTGCGACAAAATTATCGATTTCAATCACAATATATTTTAAATATTTTTATATTTTTTAATTTTTTTTGAAAACCTTATTTATTATCCTTATTTTTATTAAGCAGTTAATATACTATGTTAGAGAACCTAATTATTCGTTACACTTATCAATATTTCCATAGAGACTGTTACAAATAATGTTTCACCCTAGAGATAACCCCTAAGCCCACAATTATGGAGGTATAGAGTTTATATCGAATACTATAATATCAAAACACAACATGGTGAGATATGTGATGAGTATTTGACCTTTGAAAAGTTGTAAAAATCTCAACATTTTCATCAAATTAACAAACAGTAAAAGCTTAAAATAATTTCAAGGATAATTTAAACAAAATATACACTAACTTTCCTGGAATAATCTTCTTTCCTTGGAACAAACATCAGTTTGTTTTTTCACATCTAAAGAAACTTTATCACACCCAATCACAAACTGGTTTTTCTCATACATCCTAAAAATAGATAATATTATCTTATTTATTTCTTCGTGCGATTAGAGGAGGATCAGAATTTATAACCCATAGAATTATTTATTTTTCTCTCTTTACTTTTTTTTTTAAACACATATTATAGTTAGATTAGTTATGAAAAAGGACAAGGCAATTGCACTTTGGTACAAAAACCAGATACTAAGCGGTCTAAAAAACCACAAACAACAAAAACATCTCACAGTGTCATATCTGAAAGTCACTACAGTTTACCCTTTAAGGATAGAAGATGTACCTTAACCCATAATATCAAACTTACAAATCCCATAACAATTATTTAAAAAGGGTTTTAACAAGAAAATTACAAACTCAGATATCAATAAATTTGTTTATGTCGATTATTGGAAGGATTGTGATTTGTTATTTATGGTGAAAAAGTGATATCTAAAGATGTAATTTTAACCAGTAAGTATGATATGACTCAATCACAGACTAATTTAAATTCTGACCCTAACCTACACAAAGGGACAGATTGCACGCTATATAATTGATCGTCTCACTACCTAACAACAGAAGTTACCCTCATACTTTCCACGTGTCCACATCTTGAGAAAAAAGTTGAGTACCATACTGGCACATTTTAAATTGCGAAAAAACATTTTAATAACAATCAAATCGCGGAAAAGTCAATTTTAGACACATAAAACTAATAATTAATGATCATATAGATTTAAAAAAAGATTTATATAACAAACTATAAAATAAATAATCCAGTATACAGGTACAATTATTTTTACATGTTTGGTATTGATAAGTTTTACCATGAAAGACCGGGACTTACAAACATCATAGAGGAGCAGCAATCGTATACTAATAAATAATTCAGCTGGAGATATTTTACAATAGAAATTACAGTATTTAGTAACAAAAAGTTTTGACCTGAAAAATGAAAAAGTTTTAGCTTTTAAAGATATATATAAAAAATAGGCAAAATTATATTGTCCTTATGTATTGAGTGATGTAAAATAACTAAGTCTAGTAGCAGAATTTCTTTCAGATTTATCTCGAGACAAAAAAGGGAATTAACATAATGATTATAAATATAGAATAATGAAATTAAGAAGGATTTAACTTTACATTCAATACTTGCACTCAAAACTAAAATATACTAACAAATTACAAAAAACATAAATTATACACTTAATAACATCATCCTATATATCCATTATTACTATCTATATATTATTACTACTATAATATATATACTACATTATATGATATATATTCACTACACTACTATATTACACTACTACTACTTCCTATAGTATATTAGACCCAGGCCACACAACCAACAATAAATTTATATAGAGTTAACTAATCATGCGAAACTGAGAAGGTTGGATATCGAAATGTCTCTTTGACTTCAGTTCACTTGATATCGTTTTTGTGCTGCGAAGGGCTGGCCCGGCACCCCGTTTGAAGTAGTGCGTTTGATCTTCAAAGAGCTATATGAGCTCACTTGATATTGTGCTTTATTATTTTATGGTTAGACAATTTTTTGTTTCTTATCCTCGTATTAATCACTTACAAAATTAACTTGGGCATCACTCATCTCAATATTGTATCCTACCTCTGTTTACATTACAATCAAAACAAGCAAGGAGCCAAAATGGCTGCCTTGCGAACATAATATAAATCACCTTAGTCTCGGAAAACGATACATATAGATAGGTGATGACTCTGGTGAAACCAATAACATCTACTAATAAAACAGATCCAACAAATAACTATTTAAGAGTTACAATATAGTTTGAACGAATTCACATTTGGGCACATGAATGTAAATTCAATGGACCCAGACAACCAAAGCCTTAATAGAAATATTAGCAAGAGTATGATCTTACCTAGTGCTCCAATTAAAACATAAGTCTGATGAAAAAAAACTAAACCATGGACCTTAAAGGTAATGGACTTCTTACCAGATTGTTTATGATCATTTTAACCTATTGCCTATGTAATGCAATGAATGTATCACAATTCAAAGATGAAATTTATTTTTGGAGCTTCCCGAGAGAAAGGAAGACAGAGCGCGGCATACCAGTAAGTTGGTGGTATTGATAAACGAACACCTCTTAGAAAGCCAAGAAGGAAAAGCGAAAAGGATTAATGAAGAAAATGAACGAGAAAAAGAAGAAAATTTAGAAAGAAATTCAGCTGTCGATTTGACACAGTCAAAATAGACACGTGATGAATACATTTACGAACCAAGAACAGTCTCCCTATTTAACACGAACGTTAACCAAATCGAAGCACGGAAGCTTATTTGACTAAAGTATAAAGACCACATCACCGTAGCCCACACACACACTAACCAGTTACGTGACACATGAGGCAACCAAGAACACTTGGAGCTCTAAATCGAGAAAAAAAGTAAAAACACCTAAATTTCTCACTATTTTAATGAGCTCGCATCTGCCTTCTAGACTTAGAGCAAAAATGAGAAGATAGATAAGACTTAATGTATCATTACTCTGCTACTGTTCTCTTATTGGGAAACAATAATGATCGACACGGTGAGTTATAAGCAAAAGCCACAACACGTTAAAACGATAAAGAACAGACTAAGCGAAAAAAATACTACTGATGACTTAACCAGGACCAATCTTTTCTGATTTAACTGGAACCTGAAAGGATAGACCATCGTTGCTATTAGTGTCCCCTGGAGGCGTTCTAACAGCCTTTGGGTCACAACTCTTATAAGTTTACTAACAGGAACCGACAAAATTTGACGTTGCTGTAATGATTTGGCCATAAAAGCTTGGATTTTGAAGAATTGCTCATTAACGCATATGTGTCCTTTGCTACACAAAGGTGTATAACATGGAAACAAAACACCCTGGATGTCCCTGTATAGCAAATTGAAACATAATTTCACAAGAAACCTTTACTTTATTCCACCTTCGTAGAATATAATTAATTGACACTACTATTTTCTGAATGTCTTAGTTATGCAACTATATTATATTACAAACCGGTAAAGGAACATTACCCTTATTACAAAAGTATTCTCATCAGCTTTCGGAGGGAATAATACCAAACTATTATGAAAAGCCAGCTCCGTACCCTCCAAATTTGAACTATGCACTTCAGGACATTATGTAAAGTAAGTATGCAAGAAGACATCTCACATTCCACTCAACGATACAGAATGAACAGAGAACTTTTCTGGCAATCTACTTCTTTCTACTCCCGGACCGTAGACCCCCTGACCAATGCTTCTCTGATCTTGAAGCGAACTAGTGGAGCACCGACTCGCCACGACCACACAGCCCCCATGACTGGACCCGGGAGTACACACACCTTTTCATAGCATAATATCTGCTACTAATATCTACGGGGTAATTAAGTTAAGAGTAAAAGAGCACCAAGATGGGCACCAGCACACAATGCAAAGAATTGTTTTATTTCTTTTTGTACACAAATTATTATGTTTCAATAATAATTGGTTTTTAGCTCCTTCTGCTTCTTGTGCGAAAGAATAGATTTACAAAATACTTAAAAAACATGAAACATGCATGCATTGATCCAAGAGGCCTTGAACATCAGGTTAGCTCAATTGAGACCGACTCTCACAAGTCCCGAATTTCACTGGTCTGTTTAGTGAGCGCAGCTGTATCTTCGTTTTCTTTTATATAATAATATATAAAAGCCAATCGAATTGCAACTGATTGAACGGAACTCCTGACAGAGCCAGTCCCATTTACACTAGTGCAAAGTCCAACCGACTACCATATTACCCCTGCATAACAGCCCGCAGAGTAAATTGATAAACCAACATTGAAAGAATCTTGTTTACAGATTCCAGTCTTTCTCTTCCTTTCGACACAAATGCCCTTTACCTGTCAGTCTTCCTTAGGAACCAATAAGCTTAATCGCCATGGGACACACCACCGACTCTACGAGAACTATATAAGAACGTTAGAAAATGCTATTTATATGAGAGTAAGTGACCCTACTAATGACGCCAGAAGAATCCATCTGAATTTAATACCACCAACCCATCATAAACAACAACACTTTACAAACATGAAAGAAAAATATGACAAACATGGGAAGTCAAAGAAGCACGTTGAAACAACGGGAACCTCTTTCAATGAACAAAAACAATATGAATTAAAAAGATTGAAAGTTTTAAAATAAAACACGACTAGCCAATTATTTTTAAATTTGCTAGGCATAGGCTCACCCCCAGCTACCCACCCAGGGCCACGGCCCACCACCGCCGCCGACCCGGCGCACCACACCCGCACGACCCCGCCACCCCGCCCACCACCGCAACCGGTCACCCCCCACCAGCAACGCACCACCCGCCCACAAGACGACACCATCTCAAACTAAACCGCTTTCTTTATAGTTACCCTCCTGCGCTGTTTAGATGGCGGCGAAACTCTATTAAAATCTACTTTCAAAGCACTAACGGTACTACATGGCCACACATTTTTAAACTTCTTGAAAATAATTCGCTGATATTTTCGTTTAATATGTTTTCTTCATCAGGCCTCACATTTTGGTTCATCGGACTTTAAAAATATACTTGTATTAATATCGCAAATGCCGAAGATAGCAGGTCAGAAATACTGGGAATATTTGAATTACGTTTAATATATAAAAATCGATTAATATATACTACTATAAATACTATATACTATAACCATATACACTAATATATATACCTATAATATCTATAATAAAATAAACATTATATAAATATAATCATATCATTAACCCCCTTTGTCTCATACTTAAGTCCGACGAAAATGCAAGCTTTTAATGAACAACGTTTCGACTCAACTAGTGTATGATGATTAAACAACATAAAATATGATTGAATAAGATAATTCAATACCTATAAAGTTATGATTAATAAATATAAAATATAAAACTAATTTACTATATAATAAAAATGATTAATATATAAAAGTAATAAAAATACATACTAAATTATATAATAATACATATAAATAAATTACAAAATAACAAAATATAAAGTATAAAATAAATATAGAAACTATAAAAATAAAATAATTTAAAAACAAACTGCATCCGCCAGTAATAATTATCAATGCATATATATAAAGGACTCTATATGAAATTTAAAGCAAATTTCAGATATATTCACCGGACTGTTCTTTTTTACTTGGATAAGAACCATTCAAACATCAGGGACTGATACTATCGAATTAGAGCAGTTTATTTCTAGAAAGAATAATGTGCGAAGGTGAGCGGCAGCCTTTATTAAGATAATTCTTAGAGATGGTTGTTGGATCCAATATTCCATATCATTGATGTTCGAACTAATTGTGAAAATATACCAGTTTTGTGTTGATATGTTATTTGTAGATCTCAGGTCTGTATTTATTAATGTAAACGAATCCAACAGTCAACAAGATAAAGTCGTACTCGCGGAGATGAAGCAGGAACAAAGTCTATAAATAGATATGATAAATGATGGCACACACTACGTGTCCACTGATCCTCATCCTCTATTCTTTTCCGCACAGATCTCCCACACCACTCTAATTTTACTCTTTATTTTTCCTTTCTCTATGCGTCACCTTCTACCATTCAATACGAGCCTTAGTCTGTTACAGTTTGTCATTATTCATAACATTCTCATCCAATTCTAGTTTTAATCATTATTGCACTTCACTTTTCAGTTCACACTACGTGTGATCTTTTCTATCCTTATCTCCTACGATTTTACACAAACAAAGCAGGTATTCTATATGCTTCTTACCGCTTTCTACTATTATCTCCCACGTACTGACTCTTCTACCGCTAACCTTCTAATTGTTATTAGGTCACATCACTAGGGACGGCGGCGGCGGGGACTTTTGCGGGGGCCGGGGCGGGGCCGGGGCCGGAGGCGACAGCGGGCTCCGTTAGTTAATTAAGAAACCGTAAGTCACTGAAGTACTATAAACATCTTAAGGCATGAATTAACACTATACATAAATTATCAAATTATTAATTAATTTAAAACATATTAAATGAGACATTTAATTATTCATATATACATATATATTGAACTTAAAAATTTTCTAGAAAATAATTTATGTATATTTCATCTATGGCTAACTTTTAAGAAAAATAAGTATGAATATAAATAATAAATCTATAATATCTAAACTAACATACCTATATTCAATAAATAATCACATCTAATCTATAAATCTAAATACCTTCAAATAACTACATAACTACAATTACCCTATTAAACTACTATAACTATAATAATAATATATACTATAACACTAATATATATAAATATAATACATAAATAAATAGTAATTTAAGAATACTCTGTACAAAACGTAGTCGACCTCTAATTATTATCGTTTAGCAGAGGAGCCCTTGGATTCATAATTTTATAGATATTGAATGCTTTACTGATCACTTACACATATTCTATTACTAAAATGTTAAGACAAAATTAAACATTTGTGTTAAAGACATTTTTTTTAATGCAATAATCATTAAAGGAAGCTAATTATATAATCCCGACAATCGCGAGACTCTTCAAGCAATAAGGGATTAGGAATATTCATATATCTATGATCTTTATTCAGTTCAAAGTGATCTGTTTCAGTTAGGTCTGATATTTTCTTCTGGTGTTAGATTATTGAAATTTTGATGTTTTTAGAATATTCATATTTAGTATACAAATCTCATCTTAACTTCAACACGGTGCAATTGTGTGTTAACAATTATAAATAGCAAGGATTCCAAATGATTTTGCAAGCAATCAGGTTTAGTAGTGTTGTATATCTGAATCATTTTTATTTGTTGGATCTAATAGAGTGGCTGTGTTACGCATAAATGACCTTGTTAGCTGTTAAACTGCTGTCCTATGACTGGAGGTTCTTCTGTATGTTGATTTTTTCTTCTTTTGACAAATTTGGTTTTATATTTATTTTATATTACACGTTGCAGGGGATGTAGATATATAACAGCTTTGGGGGAGATTTTCTTTTCGTTTTTCGGGTTTTATAATGTTTTTTAAGGTAATGTTATTTGATGAATGAGGGAGATACATATTTTTCGGTCAAATATTTGATTTATAGAAATATATTCGGTAATTGAGGAATTCGTTCCTTGTTTTTCTTGGCCTTCGTTTTCATATATCTAACGCTCATTTAATTAAATTAAAACAATATTCTTTTAATTTTATGGCACATATTACAAACAAACTTTCGGCTGAGTATGGGTCCCATGTTCCAATACTCAAGCTAAACAATATATATACACTACAGATTTTTAAATCATTTTCCCGCCCTTTCTTTAACCAAAAATGTTTATGGCATGATAGATATGCTGATGAATTTTTGTCTCCTCCCCAAACAAACCCTAATGATGTCTAAAACTACTAAGTCTAATTAATCCTCAGTTCAGTCATACGATAGATGCTTCAACACTTACTTTCCTTCTCGATTACTTAATACATTGAGTAACAATTACTATGGGCAATTTACAATATTATAGACAACCACATTCGCACCACATAATATACATTGGCTATTATTTAATCATTCCCAACCAAATTAGCTGTTCTGTCATCTCTATCTTCTCAGTGCTTTTGTATATTGCTCTCCCTTTCGACAGAAAACTAATCCATCACCCGGTACTTTTCAATCACTATTTACTTATCCTAGTTATTTCATCACAACGCAATTTCTTTCAGTGCTCTTTTCAGTGCTATAGGATGTTTTCAGCAAAAAATTTCAGTGCTGGGTCTTTACAATTCTCATCTCATCTCTAACGTGTAAACAAATGTTCCAAAACATATTCAGTTGGATCATCAACCTGCAATTAACAATTTTATGAAAATCTGAACTCGATTAACAGTAATATACAAAAGCATGTTATATCCTCCGCTGCAATCTTGCAATAAAAACCTAGATAGGAGTGATCTAGATTTGCAAGAAGAAAAATCACATCAGATGACTGCACCAAGGACGACATTATTCAGCTTACAGTATTAGGAGCGTTATAACACAGGACCACGTCTTAATTCATATCAACAAAATATAAAAGTTGATCAGAAATAATCAATACCACGAAACCAAGCAACATCATGAATTCCTTTGCATTAATAGTAACAACTACAATAGCATTCCCGGTGAAGTTAGATAGATTGTATACAAAAATGAGATATCTGAAAAACATCAAATATTTAACACACCATAGAAGGAAATAGAAAGACCAATGAAACAACACTTGAAACCCTGAATTAAGTATCAGAAAGAAATCAGTCCACTAGCCTGAACGAAAAGGATTTACGCGTGTCGGAACGAAAATTATCTTTCATTTTACATTTTTTCATTTAAAAAAAACGGTGATCTTTACAATGGTTTTAATTGAATGCTAATTTGTATAAACATGAACAGTGACAGAGATTCAATTACTAAAAGAATCCAAGGGTTCCTCTCTAGTATATCAATATATATATATATATAATATAATAAAAATATTAATTATTATATTCTATATTAATATTATTATATAATATATATAATATATATATATACTATATAATTCATTTATTTTATACTATATATTATACTATATATATATATATATTTATTATATAATACATATATACTTATATTATTAATAATAATAATAATATTATATATTATATATACATAATATCTTAATAATATTTATATATATTATATAACTAATTATATATATATTATATTTATATCATATTCTTTGTATATTAAATAATATATAATTATTATAATATTTACATATACTCTTATATTATTATTATATATCTTCATTATTAATATATATAATTAAACTATAATATATATTTATATAATATATTTATATATGTATTATTATATTATAATATATTATAAATATATATATACTTCATTCACTATAAATATATTTTATACATTAATATATAATTATAATATATAATATATTAATCTATAATAATATATGCATACCTATTATAATTATTATTAATAAAATTTTGAAAAAGAATTATTTCGTGAAATATTTTGATATTTTTGAGTATTATTTAAATAAATAAATACATTTAAATATTTTTAACAATATATTTTATTTCTTTTCCTTTTTTTTGATATATCAATTTCGAATATTTTTATGTTTAAAACTCGGAAAATTATCAATTTGGCTAATTTTAATATTGAATATCATAGTAATACAAAAAAATTTATTATATTAGGTATGTTTATATATTTTGCATCCAATTTAGAAAGAAGTAAATGAAATTAAAATATATTTTTATTATTTTGTTTGATTTACCTTATTTTTAGTGTAATTTACAGTTACCCGGTTAGAAAACCCGGTTTTTCCCTAATTTTTGGCCGGCAGGCGAGGCGGAGGCGAGGGCCGAAGGTCGCTAAAAATGGACGTGGTTTGGCACGGGAGTTGGCCGGGAACGTTGGGCCGGTGCGGGGGCCCGACGGGTCGGTTACTAGTCCATACTAGCTTTTCCCTAACATGATTCCCATTTCTGTCCATCTTCAGAGATAAACTTTAATCACATTCCTCTTTCCTTTAATCGTTTTAATTTTTCAATCAGGTCTCATACAAATCTATGACCCGAATCCATTTTACTCAAGGTAATCACTTATACATTTCCCTATTAGCCCAATTATCATAAGACAGAAGAAGAGCCGCAGCAACTGATTATCCTGACGCTTTAACTGTGCAGTTTCATATTCCATGCGCGCAACATTATTTTGGTTAATTATTAATTTTATTTTTTCTTATTTCTATTATTATTATTATTATTTATTTTATTAAATTATTATCTATATTATTTTCATTATTTTATTTATTATTATTATTATTTTTTATTATTATCTATAATTTTATTATTCTTAATCTTAGCAGTAGGTAAAACAAGTGTACTTTTTGAAAAAATCTTATGCTTATATGTTTATCTATTTCATTTTTTTATATTTAATTACTTCATTATTATTTATCTATTTTACTGTGCAACGTTTTTAAACCAGCGTTGTACTTGATCTTGGAAACAAATTACATATATTTATTATTTATTTATTTTATCATTTTATTTATTTCTTATTTTTTTATATATTTATTTTTATCTTATTACTTTACATCCATTCGTAAATAAGCAATGTACTTGAAACTTGAAGCGTTATGTTTTTATTTTTTTTATTTTCTTCATTACTTTTATTTCACAATTACAATATGTTTTATTATTATATTTATTCGTACTGTTTTTTTTTAAAAGGAACCTTAGGAGCTATATAGAAACACCGTTCTGTACTTGAAATTTAAAAATTAATGAATTATTATTTTTATACTATTTTATATTTATTTTCTATATTATTATTATTTATTTATTACTATATTATTTTTAAAAAGATGAAACATTTGACATAACAGGAACAATGTAATGTATTGAAGATTGAAACATTTGACTTTTTATATTTTATTTTATATTTTCTTTCATTTACATTCTATTTCCCATAATAGTTTTTCATACCCTAAGCGTAAGGGTGTTTAGCAAATTAACCGTAAGTGACCCCTCTCTTATATTGGACGGAATGTCTTATTTACCGTCCTTGGGTATGTAAAAAACACGTCTTTATTTACCCTAAAGAGTAAGAGTTTAGCAAATAGGGACCGGATGATCCATCCCTCTGTCGGACGGAACGTACTTTTAGTTCTTTAGGGTATTTATATTTTATTATTATTTATTTATTATTATTATTATTATATTTTATTTATTTTATTATGAATTTTATACTATTCTTAATTTTTTATTATTTATTTGATCTATTAAATTTTATTTTTTTTATATTTCTTATTATTATATTATTATTTCTTATTATTATTCTTATTATTATTATTTATTTTTATTATTATTATTATTATATTATTATTATTATTATTATTTATTACTTCTTAATTATTTTATCATTATTTCATATTATTTTTTATATTATTATTTAATTCTATATTTTCATTTTATTATTATTCTTATTATTTTATTTTATTATTATTATTATCTATTCCTTATTATTATTATTATATGTTCTTTTAATGTAGAGGATATAAAAAAAAGTTTTACTCTAAAATTTTATTTCTACGTTAGTAATATATACATGAGGCAGATATATAAATCCAACTTCACTCCAGTCCACAAAAACAACTTGATGTTTCTGTGGAAAGTAATTCATCTCCAGAAAACTTTAATTTCTTATTATGTTATTTAATAATTATTTAATCATCTCTTTTTTTGCACCTTCGATCTTGATCTGCCAAAGAAGCTCTTAGATGAAATTTTAGATGGGATTGGATGAGCGGATCTGTACGTTAATATTTTCTGTTCTACATATGCGTATATAGCTTTTAAACAACACATATTGCTGTCGGATAATATCTTATTGGCCATCAGAATATGGCTTATCTGTTATTATCTTAATGTTTAATATCGAAGATATACAGTTTATTTCCTTCTTTTCACTGAAGATAATTTTTCCATCGCTTCGATGGCCGTGAACATTATCTGATACATAAACAATGCGCAATTTGGAAGGATCCTGTGTGTATGGGTGTTTGAAAAATCGGATGTGTAATTTACACACGTGTGCCAATTTTATAATATACCACTACTTTTGAATAAATGTTTATACTTCCATAGTTACAACTTTTTTAAGAATGTATTAAAGGCACAAGGAGCTGTTAACATCGCCACGTTCAGTTCGTACCCTCTGGAATATCGTTTTTCGCTACATATGTCCCTCTACTTTAAATCGCGCGGTCCATAAAGCTATTCTTCTGAAACTTTTCGCTTTATAAGGCTTATACATTTATATCCTTATTCTTATATACTTATCCTTATATATATATTAATATAATATATATAAATAAATAGATATGTTATATATACTATAACTTACTATAAATATACTATATACTATACTATTTATACTTACACACGTACCCTTCACTATCAATCTAACTAATTTCAATTCAACCGACGTTTAGGAAAGCAAACAAACACCATCTTCTCTCCGGGATTGCTAAATTAATTAGAAATTATTTACTTTTTGAAATGCCTAAATTTTATACAAAAGATTTGACCAATATACTTATTAAGATACATTGCTTAAATGTAATGACAAAATACTAAACTAGACTCCCTCACCAAAATCAACAACACTTAGCCAGAGTATGCAACGAGACCACAACAACAAACACCAACCAACAACCTGCAGCGACACGACAACAAATCACACGCATTTTAAATATCAATACAAAACCTACAATTAACCACGTAATCATATATTCTATCAACAATCAACACCAACGTCAGCAACCCCACACACCTTTATATTACTTCACCTAAATTTAAATCCAACAACGGAGCACACACGCATCAAGACAACTACCCGCCGAAACGCAATCCACATTACTTCTACTAATGACCACATCATCCGAACAACCAGTCGATACTAATACTCGCCGTACACAAACCATGTCCCTGCATAACGACCAACCCCACCAACCCCCACACCACAAAAGGTAAAGTGAACTTGATACGATCCAATGCACTATAACCTTACTACCTGGTACTCCAGAATCCATCACATTTCACTATCTCTCACACCCTAACACTAACCATACACAACTCCGGAGGACTCGTTTTACTAGCTATCTTCTATTTCTTTTTTTTTATACTTTTAATTCAGAAGCACGTGCGTAATTGTCAATTTTATGCCACGTTGAGGATGTCCAGGATAACACACACAACAACGTGAATGGATGTTGTAAACCTTCCATTAAATTGAGAAATCAAATAATCTAATGGTCCTTTCTCTCGAAATGTTCTTAATGTTTCGTTAGTGAAGGTCCCGTGAGATAAATGCATAACTTAATATTATCGCATATTCCTTCAAAGATGAACCTTTTACCTATTCCGCATGAAACGTGGGTTGGGCTATAGGTACAAATGAGAATAGAGATGGCTGCCATTGTTGACATTCATAATCACGTCATAAGGTTGTCCATTTACTTGTAAACTGACACCCCTTAGTCCAAAGGGGTGAGAATTTATAAGGTGATTTTTTATAATGCCCAGAGTATTTCGATGCTAAAATTTCCTTATTACTTTCACCCTATTGGGGAATCAGATCCTCCACCCACCCCTCCACAAGTAACAACACATGACTCTGGAGAGCTGTTGCAATGCTACGAACCACACTCGCGTCGCAACTTAACTCAGCTTTGTTTTCAACTTTTCTGATAGGAACTTTTAGTGTAGTGGTTAAAGCCCGATCTTTCAATTTTCCAAGTGTCTTCTTGGGGGAATAAATTTTTCACCATACACATTCAATACAACACCTCAGACAAAGACACAAATCATCGACGCAACACACCCCAACACTCTCCAACAAAAACATCAGTACCTCCTGGACATACCACCACACCAAACGTCACAACACATAACCAAAACAACAAACACCAACCACCCAAACCACAAAAAAAACACAAACAAACGCACCAACACACAACAAACCAAAACGTAAACTATAACGCCAAGTAAATTCACTAATACCCACCACCACACCTCTCATACTTCCATATCACAGATCAGCACACAACAACAATTTTTGGCAACTTGATCACCGGCATAACCGCATCCTATTTACTACCATGCCGCTCTGCGCAAGAGAATTAAAAGATCTATTTATTGCACCCCGACAGGGCCAACTTTACAACCCTTTACACGCCCAACCGTAACAACATCTTCCTACGTAAGCATAATACTTAACCTTACCAGACCGCAATTTATCTATATAGACACTAGCCATGATCTCGTCCTTTGAAACTATAAATCCACTGTTGGAAGTTTGAATGTTTGATCGTCAGAAAGTTTTAGTAATTGTCTATATAAATTTATAGATATTAGCGCTTCTCGCCACTAGTGAGTTTTCTCTCCATAAAACGTTCGCGCCGTAAGAGAAGAGGAGAGTGTTTGCTTGTTTATTAAACTATTGTGGTCTCCCGGATGGAAGATCTGTCCGATCAGTTTCTTTTTTCATTTTCGTTTTTTTAAAATACAAAGAACAATTGCCCTCGTTGCATATGTCTCGGGTGGTAGAATGGAAACGGGGTGACCTCGGTGTGGTGATCGAGTGGAGGATTAATGCGATGAAACTGGTTTCTCTTACGCTAATCTGGGGTAGGGCTCATATAGAAGAGATCCAATTCGGATTTGCAGCAGTCTGGACTAGAAGGATGAAGAAATGCATCTTGCCCCTGTGAAGGTTGAAAGTCTTCTCTTTGGTCCTGGGTCTTCTGGGACTCTCTTTTAGTCAAGTCTCTCATTGGTTTCCTTGTTATTTCTCTGTTAGCTCTTCAGTTTCTAATTGGTTTCCTTGCTAATTCTTTCTGTAGTCTCAGGTCTTCTCTTCGGATTTCTTGCTTTTTCTCTTTTTCCACACGTTTTAGTTTTATATATCTCGGCAAACTTCCTAAATTACGCGTCACATTGGGAGAACTCAGACAATATATTCTCATGAAAGAGCTGCAAGGTAATGAGTACACGGCTAGGACCGGAATCGGGCCATAAATTTTGTGACAAAGATTATTTGTATTTGAGGAAAAGTAAATAGAGGAACAAACGTTGAAATCTTCTTTAATATAAATGGAATAATATTTTATTTTTTAAATATTTTAACTAAAATTTTGTCAGGTATCTTAACGCTTAAAGTATTGATATAAAACAGTTTCTTTTTATTGTTTATATGTAGATCTGAGTTTCATCAACAAATTAAAATGTTCTAAAAAAATATATACACAATTAAATATGAGAATCTTTTCATGAGAAGAAAAAAAGAATTATTTTAAACGAATTATTTTTCGCGTCTCCATCATCCAAATCAAATTTAAAACTGTTTATAAACATGGTATTTCAAAAATTTAACCTTTATTTCACATTTTAATAACATCTTATGGTAAAAAATTAAACTTGTATTATTGTAGAACTATATTTAATCTATGGTAAAAAATTAAACTTGTATTATTTTAGAACTATAAAATGTCAACGAGTAGTTTTATTATTAATTATATTATATATATTATATTTATATATATATAATATTATTTATAATATATATTATATAATATATTATAATATATATATATATTATATATTATATATATATATATTTAATATTATAATAAATTAATATATATAATAATCATAGAGCATTTTTATTTTTTTTTTTTATTAAAATATAGAAGTAATGGGATATATAATAAGGGATAATATTAATTCATTTAATATTTTCTTAAATATATTTCATAATATTAACAAGAACTTAAACCTTATAATAAAATTATCAGCATTGTATATAAATGCACAACTTACGACTGCTCTCCTAACACATTAACCTAGTCATTAATATATTATATATTATGACTTCTGTAACCTCTTTAATTTTATTGAAACTTCAGCTCCTGTCAATTACTGTCTACATATAAATATATTAAACGCTTATTAAATAAAATAATACATACTAACTAGATAATAATAAGTTAGACAGTAAGATTATATAATCGTACTATTAATATAATGGGAGATATGTATTAGATATATTAGATCATGTATTAAATAAGTGTTGTAGGGTGATATATAATATACTAACATATATATATTATAGATATTTATGACTATATTTATATATATATTTAATTATATATTATAATATATTATATATTATATAATATATTAATTATATTAATTTACTATTAATACAATATACATTGTATATAATAAATAATTAAATAATATTAATTATAATTTTATAAATAATATGAAACTATAAAATATACTAATAAATTGATCTGCTATTAAAATAAAATTATTAATACCTAATAATTAAATTGAAATATATGATATAATATTATATATATATATGATAATATATAAGTTATATAATAATAGTAATATTAATAATAATTATACCGATATATATATTATATATATAAATATATTAATAAGTAATATATTATAATTAAATATTAGATATATATATTAATGATTTAATCAAAAAAAAATAAAGCTAATGCTCATATTAAAGAAAATTGTCTGTGTCACCAACACACAAAGAAAACTTACGAATACTTCCTTTCATTACATTTAATAAAAAAACGAATCTTCGATAAAATATTAAATGATTTGCAGAAGTTTAATAAAAAATTAGTTAATAAAAATTAAGATTTTAAAATAACGAAGAAATAACTTATCCATTGACTTTCTTATTTATGAGCAGTCCTGATCTAGGAGAAGTAAACTTAATGGCTCATTAATATATATAATAATATAAAGATATATATTTATATATATATATAATATTTATTATATATAGATATATTAATATAATATATTTATGATAATATATATATATATAAATATGATTAATATATTTAAATATATATATATATGTATATATATATTAAATTATATATTATAGTATACTAATAATAATATATATATATTATTATAGAATATATAGATAAGATATATATATATATATATATAGATATTATATATAATTAATATATTAATAAATATAATATATTATATTATATATATATATATATTAATATTATAATATATATGAATATATGTATATATAGTGATATATATTATAACCAGTATATATATATATAATATATATATATATTACTATAGATATATATATATGGATATATAAAGTTTATATATAGTAAATAATATAAATATATATATATATATATATACAATATACATATATTTATAATATATATATATACATATATATATAAAGATTAAAAATAATAATATATATAATATATAGATATCAATATATATGTATATATTATATATATATTAAAATAAAATATTTTTATAGTAAATATATATATCATTATATAACTATATTAAATAGAAATAAGATATATGTGTATATATTGTTTATACCTTATATATATAATATATATATATAATATTATATAATACCTATATATATACTATATATGGAAAAAAATCATTTTTTTAAAAAGGCTCAATGTCAGCTTTAAAATTCTCTTGACTTAACCCCGAAAAACCTTAAAGGCGTTAAGGGCCTTAGAAGAAGCGGAACATCTTTCCCGCGGAGAGGCGGGCAATGCATTCTCACATTACCTTGATTTGTGTTTGGTGCGGAGATTACAAATTAATTTTTATTTATTTTAAAAACTTTTATCTAATGTATAATAAAAAGTAGAGCAGATTTGCAATGTTGAATTTAAAAAATGTAGAAGCATGAATGTTTTTTGAATTTGAGTGTTGCAGCTAGATCATAGTATCCAGAACAAGCTGTATTGCAAAATAATTAAGTTTTTTGATTTTTCTACTTGAAATTATTATTTTTTTGAATCACAATTAAATGTAAAATAATTTTTAGATTTTTTTTAATTAGATATTTATTCTGTGTAAACTGATTATAAAAATAAGTACGCGCAAACTCGTTGCACATGACCTGAAGGTTACCAGGCGAAATATATGGTCCATATAAAGCATGTAACTCCTTTTCGTTCTAGAATAGTCCTAATAAATTTACTTCTGAATATAAAGAATTAATTAGAAAGCAATAGAAAGAACTTGCAAAAAGTTTATTATCAAATCCATTATGATTATATTATTATTATTTATTATATATTATTATTATATTATTATTATTAATATTAATATTAAATTATTATATTATTATTATTATATTACATATTAATCATCTAGTCTGCAAAAAGATTCTCGAGATGGCTCGGCTTGAGTGATTAGAGAAACATGCATAGGTTTTCTGTCACTTCCCTGTACACGTGTGTAGATTCACAGCAAGTGAAGTAATGAATGTTGATAGTTCCTAATTCCTTCGTAAAAAAAAGCAGATTATGAATTTGCGCAGATTAAAATCCTGCACTTTAAGGCACGAAGCAAACCAAATCCACAGGAGAAATAAAATAAGAGCAATTTGGCCAAAGAATTTGACTATGTAGAGCCTTAAACCATGATTCGAATATTGATCTGGTCTACTAACGATCAATCTCTTCATCTCTATAGTCACTTTACACTATAACTATCTGATGAAAACCAAAACGAAGGTTATACAACTGAAGCTATAGCTATTATTTTTTCAGAAGAATCATAACCATATGATATATAAGATTTGGACTAAGAACATTTATATAGAACATGGTTCTAGATAATATAATAAATAATCTTTGATAGTAGTAATAGTGATGATAGTAATAAATAATAACACCCTTGGCTTTTAACCGTGTAAGTGCGTTAGTGACATCTGTAATAAAAAAAAATTAATAATAATATTTTATATAAATTATTATTATTATATATTATATTATTATGAATTATATAAAAACCTGCTAATTAGAAGAAATAAGCATATGCTAAATAAAAAAGAGAAGCTGGCATTCATAATCTAATGATAATATTTTAGTCTTTTTATTTGCAGGTAGACTAATTGATTACCTGACTTAATGGGTATGAATCTTATTAAAACTCAAGCCTATTAACTGCTTAAGTTAAACACTTCTAACTATTAATAATGAACACAGTGCTCTGGAATTGAAGGTTATTTAGTTAAAAGAGCGTGTTAAAAAAATTTAAGAAATAAATAGAATTAAATAAAAAATTAAAATAAACAAAAAATTAATTTGAAAATTGTTTCAGTGTTCATTTTCCTCCTACATCTCTAAATTTATTGTTTATAATTTACAAAAACTTTTAAGTTTGTGTCAAATATGGATTACATTCAATTTCCCATTTATATATATAGTATATATATATATATATATATATAATAGTATTAAATTATTATATATTATAGATATATTAGATATATATAATATATTATATAATAGTATATATTTATAATATATATTAAATATAAATATTAAATAGTATATATATATATATATAATCCTATAGTATATTAATATATATATTTTATATATAATATACGATATTATAGTTTATATTAGTATAATTTTATTATTATATATTATAAGTTATTATATATTATATATAATATAAGTAATATATATATAAATTTTACATCATCAATATATATAATATATATATTTTAAGCAATAGACACATATTACTACTGCTGCTGCTTAACTATAACCTGAAACAACCGTTATAACCATACTATACTAGCTACATAATAAACTGTCACTTGCTAAAATATCGGAGCTTATCTTACTAATTTACTACAATACTTACTACATACTACTTTTAATAATAATAGCATAATTAATATATAAAGATATAATCAATAATCGTAATTATAAATTAATTGGTACCACCTATATAATAGTGTAACTAATAATAATGATAATACAGAAGAGCCTATAAAATCCTATCCCTTTGTAAGTCAACACATAGTACGTACTCGAACTTTTATAAACATTTAAAACACAGTTCAATTTACGAAAGCAGCTTAAAATATATGATCACTGAGGATTTGTTTTTGTTTTAATATATTTTTCTCTGAATAACTATAAATCTATTATTTTTTAGAATATTTATATACATTGTTTGTATTCGTTAACTGCTGATTCGTTTTCATATTTAATTAAATACAATACAGATATTCATTTATTTATTTACTCTATGTTTAAAGACTGAATTATATTGTATTGGAAGCTGCAGAGAGCAGTATAATAAGTCTTTTTGCACAATTATCTTGTTTTTATTTGATAGATTCCTCCACACCACCAAGACCATGACTTTGATGCAATCTCTAGAAAAAAAATACTATTAAACGCCCTTTATTATAAATTTAGTATCAATCTAAATTCCTGCACCATTAAACCAGCTATTCAAACAGTACAATTATACCGATCAAAAATATTACAAGGCTTAAGTCTCTAAACAATAAAAAAGGCAAAATCAAAATGTTGGATTGATACACAATTTGGAATAAATAATAAACAGTAAGAAAAGCGGTAAAAAAACGATAAAAAAAATTAAAAAAAGAAAGAATAATTTTTTTTATAATAACAAAATATACATTTTAATCCTAATACTGAAGAATAACGTATATATGCGTTTCTACAAATACTCGTGAAATTGTTCTAAATATGTGCAACTCTAAACCGTTTTATAATTATGAAGGGCCGGCGCTTGGTAAAACTATATAATAAAGCGATTTTAAAAAAATATAGAATAACTTGCAAGACATTCTATCCAGACAATTTTTTAAATATTATTCATATGTTATGAAGAATAATAATAAAAAAACTTACCTTTTTTAAAAACATTAATTTACCTTAAATGGCAATTTAAACTTCTTGAATTGTGTGTGAGTGATTTTTATATAATACTATGGAGAATCAAGGAAGTCGTTAGATACCGTTCAACCTCAGAAAAATTCATTATAAGTAATTATATAATTACAATAGTATATAGTCAATAATCAGAATTCACAGCCTGGATATGTAATTTATTGAATATTCCTATAATGCGAAAAGATTATTGTACCTTGATCTATAGATAAGTATTACCCTCTCCACTGTTGCATTAACTGACACCATCAATCATAATAAAGAAAAAACAAAACCCCAAAAACCCCAATCAAACTTCTAAGTCTAATAGAATAAATTAAATATAGTGATTTAGATATAAAACGGTAATTTATCACGAATCAAACGTTATTATTAAGCCAATACCATCTATATGCCTGATAGTATAATATTACAATCGATGAAAAACAAGTCAATACAACTATAACTATCTAAAATTATCCAGTATATTGGCTTAACTATAAAAGTTATAAATACTATTCGGGGTATAAGTGATATAATTGCTACTGTTACAAATTATTCAGAAATAACTATCTTATAATGTATACGTATGAGAGCATCTCAGAATAAAGTATTCTATCGCCAGCTCTCCAAGAATCTTTAACGCTTAAATATGAATTATATAGTCACTATCTAATATCATATATTTCAACTATAAGTATGTACTGCTTCAATATAGTATGATAATTAATATCCTGTCTAATATTTTGATTAACCTACTTCGAGTATCTCAATTACATCCTCTCTTAGAGTAGATTACGTAAGATCATAAAGAAACATAAAGTAGGCAAGTACACCCGTTTTAAACCCTTCTCTATATATCCATGTGACGAAATACGGCCTGAACCATATAGTGCGTCCACCCGTCTTTAAGATCAGGAATCGTTAATCCCATCAACAACAAAGTTTTAAGTTCAAGAACATAATTAATAACAAATCGAGAGTCCTTAGCACAGGCAGGCATTAATTTATCGTCTAGAGCTATAGACTCTTATATATAATCATATTTAGAATATAATAATATTAATATAATTATAGCTATGATTATTTATTAATAATAGAGCTGAGTTTATAGTGAAATTATATATATATATTCTTATATTTATCTCACTGATATAACTTAATATTTATTTTCTGTCTTCCTCCTTCCACAGATTGACGGTGCTAGTGTATGCGCTCATATTCGGGAACAGAATAATACTTAGGTCTTAGCTAGTTAAAGAACGAGTGCACACATGTAGAATAAAAAGAAAGTCACTTCTTTCGTAGCCGTAGACTCACCTAGTGAGAATCATCGTCGAATCACAGGCAAAAAATCCAGCTCTTGAGCTTCAAGAGACTCTTACGATGTCATACCCATACAACTAAATTGTATGCTTATCTCTTCTGTCAGGTCATGTAGCGGTTTCAATTCCCTGGTAAAATATCCCAAATTATCATACCCCACTTCCTCATCAAAGACACCCATCCATTCAGTCCTGTTATGCACCTTTCTTTTGTTTATTTCAAAATCACGTTCTCCATCACATTCTTCGCGATCTCAACTCCACTTTCTTCGTTTCTCAGCCGAGTCGGATTCCACCACACTCAAAAATAACATCGCTTAACTAACCGGACTATTCATCATCCTTTCCATATGACCAAACCCATCTCAATTAACTCTCATTTATCGTTTCATTTACCCCTCTTCACACCACACAACCTCAGGCTAGCCTCCATCCTCATTATATCCAATATCTTCTCACACTAGCTAACACGTCCCCTAGGATTTCCATCAGAACACTACTTGTACCTAAATAATCTAATAACCTCTTCTCCAAACCATTAAGTATCTAACTACTGTAATAATTAAACACAGTTTAAGCAAACATTCCCTTCATAGCAAATTTTAGCGCATTTCAAGAACTTTCCCTTATACCTCACCAAGCATTAAGTCGCACAGACCACCTTTCCACTTACTAACATTCACAACTCTTACCAACTACACTTAGCATCATCACGTTCTTCTTTCATCTAACCAATTAGTCCATACCCTAACTCATTAACTCTAGAAATGCTTGTCCTGGTTGGCGCACCATTCTTAACGTATGACTTCAACTGTAGCGACTGCTGACCATCATCCTTATCCCAGTGTAACCTTACATATATCAATCTACACTTACTTTCAACACCCTGCCTATTCACACCTCTCGTTTCGCAACCTACTAACCGAATTCACTCTCACCTCTTTGCAAGAATGCACCACCACAAGACCAAATTCTACCTGTAATATAATATAATTAGCCTATATATATATATACTAAAATATCTTGTATATAACGCTATTTCATCATTATATATAATCCGACCCTTACTAATAATAGTACTATGATAACTACCTTATAGTAGTATATACCCTATATACTAATATATATATAACTCTATTAAAAGTAAAACTCCATGCCCTTAGAAATCCTGCGTGCAGCATATGTAAGAAGATTAAAACGAGTGGCATATCGGAGTCATCTCCCACCAAGCGAAAGTTAACCGCAAGATATCTGTCGACCTGTGTGAGAATTCTCTTTTAAAGAAAACCGTACAAAAAATTACTAGGATAAAACACTAAGTATTTGAGAATATTTAATATAATGAATAAAGATAAAAGCCTTGATTTATAGAGTTTCCACAATCCTTGGATTGACTTATCTCATGCCACTTATCATTCAAAAAGCGCTTAACACTTTAAAAGAAAAAAAACTTAACAGATACATTACCTAGCGGTCCATTTAACCTACTATGTTTATTTAGTTGTCGCCCTAAAAGTGGAGCGGGTTATACCCACATTTCACAAGAAAAAACACCCCAATGTTTCATATCACTACCCGACCAAATTTTATAAATATAATTACAGATTAACCGAACATACACAAATACAAAATAATATAACAAGCTACATGCTTGCACCATGAAACCATACAAAAATAGAATACATTATCAGAAAATATATACATAATCCATTACATTACAAACATAACTACACAATATCAATAATCTCCTATACATTTTTACACACAAAATACAATACGCTATCATACGAATAGCCCATACAATACATAAAAATTATTTTAATTGCATAGACCGACCAATTAATTCTAATATAAAATACACAGATCATACCTAGCGAAGATAAAGAAGGATCTGTCAAATACTACTTGTCCAGAATATAGTATCCAATATTCTACTAATAAATATAGTTATCTATCTACCTAAAGCACATATTAAACATTTCTATATATATATTATATTAGGTTCATTAGTGATTATGATTCATGTGACTCCGATATCATATAATTATAATACGAGGTATCACCTTTCTGCGTGATTAACCGGATATATATATAATATAACACTTATTATATAATAATTAGTAGTATTAATTATAAGTATATAATAATATTAATATATATATTAAATCTAATTTTATTTTTTTTTTTTTTTATTTATAGGTATAATAAAATGTTTTAATATATAATAGAAAATTATTAAAGTAGAATATATATATAAATATTTATATGCTTAATTATAACTAAAAATATATTGATATAAAAATATATGAGGTATTATATTTAAAAATGAATAACATACACAAGATATCTCGATATAGAAATACATAATTTTTTTTAGTTCCCCCCCCAACCTAGATAATAACATCCATACATACTAAATGTAATAAAACAAATTAGAATAAGCAATAAAAATTATTATTTTACTATTATAATAAGTCATTATATTAATATATAAAATAATCTAGACTAATAATAGTATCATCATTAAATATAGATCTTAAAAAATTATATCTGAAATTTATAAATAAAATATATATATATAATATATAAGAAAGATAAGTTATTATATTCATATAAATAAACAAATATATAATATATTGATATTGATCATTCTTTTAAATTATTATGATAACTCTTTAGTTATGATCTAGGATTACAAATTATATAAATTAAATAAAACATTGACCAAAAAATTCATACATATATACCTCAATATTAT
>JABUQX010074264.1:27500-29894 GCA_015478945.1 Trachelipus rathkii | reverse complement strand
CGGATGGGTGTTTAACCGTTTCGCATTTATCAGTGAAACCTTCGCGTTTTTCGTGCCGCTTCCAATATAAGACCTACTGTCCCACAGTAGAATAACACACTAGGCACTTGCACAGTATATATATATATATATATATATATATATACTATATATATATATATACTACTATATATATATATATATATATATATATATATATATATATATACTTCGGGGTACCGCTGCCACCTATTTCTGCCCTAGGAATGCTTATGCATGCCTCGTACCTGATCGTGATTGTCGCGAACGATTTTGTAACTATCGGCAAAACTGTATGAAATGCCTCCTAGAGATTTGTTGGACAGGGTTATGGTGAATTTTGCTTGTGTTAGTACTAAAATAATAATGGTTAAATTTAAGTTTGAGAAAGTTGATGAACGTATTTATGGTTCTAACATATGGTTCATCTGGGGGGATGACGAGGATAGCGAGAGTTTCTGGGACGATTTGAATGATATTTTGGACTTGGGAGTGGTGGCTTCAAAAAATTGTGTTGAGCTACCTGAAAGGTTGAAAAGGTGACCAAGAGGGTTCATAAGACAGGTAGGTGCCTTTGCGGTTGCTTAAGGAAATGAGAATGGTAGAAAAGCGATTGATTTCTGTGAGGAGAGAGATATGCGTGTGATTAACACATTCATCTAACTTCTAACACAAGCTATCCATAAATATAAGTAGATGGAGTGTGAGTGTCTGAAAGGAAGGAATGTGAATCTAGCACGAGCGAGAAGAATCGTAAAAAATGGCGTGGTTTGTAGAATATGGTTATGGCCTGGCCAGTCAACTGACGCTGATTGAAACGCCAGAGTGAAGGTCTGTCGCTTTAGTCCTAGCGTGGACTTTGGCTGAGAAGGACTTGCTTATAAGAGTATGAGGGTAATGGTATGGGAGGGGAGTGGCATTCTTTTTTACTTTAGTCATGTTCTTCTACTACACTATTCAGCTTCCGGTGAATGATTCCGCACCGCACGGCAAAAATTCCACCCTACCCCTACACCCATCCCCAGTCTGTGGGGACCCGTGCGGAGAATGAAGATACACACACACAAACACACACACACATAATATATATATATATATATATATATATATATATATATATATATATATATATATATATATATATATATATATATATATACTCTCTATATATATATATATATATATATATATATCAACAAGACAAACAGGATTATTCAAAGAGGAGCAAAAAATATATTAAAGAACAGAACGAAAGTGGGCTACTTTTTTTAATGTTTTTTTCTTCAATGTTTTTTATTTTAATATATTTATTATTTTTATAAAAATGTAAAAACAGGAAATGCGTTTGTGATTTAATTGCGATAAAGAACAAAAATAAATATATAATTATATGTTATCAATGTAATTGAACTTAAAGAACACCTTGATTTGTTCTTGTTCCTGTTTTTTATGACTGAATACAAGCGGCCTTTCATACAACCGCGATTATATATATATATATATATATATATATATATATATATATATATATATATATATATATATATATATATATATATATATATATATATATATATATATATATATATATATATATATACATATATATATATATATATATATATATATATATATATATATATATATATATCGTTTTCGCATTTATCGTGAAACGCTTTCGCGTTTTTCGTGCGCCGCTTCATATATATATATATATATATATATATATATATATATATATATATATATATATATATATATATATATATATATATATATATATATATATATATATATATATATATCTGTATATATATATATATATATATATATATATATATATATATATATATACTACTATATATATATATATATATATATATATATATATATATATATATATATATATATATATATATATATATCAGGTTTGAAAAAGTTATCTATAAATTAGGTTTAATTGAGTGCATTACATTCCTATCGAGGTTTGAAGTTTTAAAATATAAAAACTGGAAGTTAGTCAGAATTTTCGAGAATTTTTAATGAACTTCCTTTTTCCCATATATATATATATATATATATATATATATATATATATATATATATATATATATATATATATATATATATATATATATATATATATATATATATATATATATATAAATATATATATATATATATATATATATATATATATATATATATATATATATTTTTTTTTTTTTAACTTTCTTTTTCTATATATATATATATATATATATATATATATATATATATTTATATTTATATGCGTGTGTTTGTATGTGTATGTGTATGTGTTTGTGTGTGCGTGTGAAGGTTCATTATAACACTAAAGGGACAAAATATAAGAGA
>JABUQX010074264.1:15000-17500 GCA_015478945.1 Trachelipus rathkii | reverse complement strand
TTTTCTTTGGTCTCCCAGTCAATCGATTCCCAGCACACTCACCTCTATACATCTCTTTAACTAACCGACTATCATCCATCCTTTCCATATGACAAAACCATCTTAATACACTCTCGTTTATTCTCTCATTTTTGCCTATTCTTCACACCACACAATTCTCTAATTCGTTCATTCCTCATTTTATCAATTCTTCTCACAACTAACACACCCCTAAGATTATCTATTCAAACATATTGTATCTTAGATCTATACATCTTATTCCATACTATCTTTCACTACTATACATAAACACAGGTAACAACATATTTACGTGCAAAGCAATGGTGCATTCAACACTTAGTCCCTTTGTATCCACCAATTACTTAATTGCACCAAACACCCTCCTACCATGCACAACTTTCCTACAACATTCTGCTTCATCCATCACCTCCCCATCCAACATATATCCTAAATATTTAAATTTAAATACTTACTCCAACAGATTAGCATCCAACATGACTTTGCACCGTGGACACTCCTCACCACTAACCATCACTTTACTCTTATCTTCATTTTACTTTTATACCCCTCCTTTTACACACCATGCCAAGTTCCTCTACCAAATCCAAATTATCCGCGTGCAATAATCTCTTCCACTCTTCATTAATCTAACGTCTTCCCTTATCACCAGTACCTCTGATTCATCTATATACAAATTAAATAACCAAGGAGACATAGCATATCAATATTAAACCATTCCCTTCCAAATCCATTTATTTTTACACGCGTTTCACTATCGTCATATATACTTTTAATTCCATTCAGAAGCCTACCACCATTACCATATATCACTAGCGTCTGCAACAGGGCTTCTCTTTTAATCCTATCATACTCCTGTTGCAAGTCCATAAAACCTAAGTACAATTTATTCTTCTTCTCTTTCATTTTCTCAATCATTTGTTTCTTTCAACTAAAATACCAGCAAATGTCTTCATCTTAAGACTCAATAAACTAATTCCTTTATTGTTCCCCTTATCCCCTTTATCCTTATCTTATATAATGGTACTATTTCTATTACTATATATATATAAATATATATATATATATATTTATATATATACTATCTATATATATATATTATATATATATATATATATATATATTATACTATATATATATTATATTAGGGTATCCCAAGAATATAGAGGTAAAAGTTTTATTTTACATTTTTTTTGTCTCACCCTCTCAAATTATGAGGTATCATGGAAACGATATCTGATATGTTTTAGTCTGATTGAAGAAATTTACAGATCACGAACACACTGAATGAATTATAACAATATATAGTTTTTTCAACCACCTTAATTGTAACCAACCATATGAGGCCCCCCTTTTTTTTAATGTGTTTCCCAATATTCTACCACGATGTTTTTAATTTGTCAATGTTATTTCATATTTACTTGACCTGGATGTTTATTAATTTTTCCAAAAAAATTCTTTTTTTAGCTGTTCTTTGGCTACTCCTGGAAATTTTTTTCTGTGTTTTTCTACGATTTTGAGACTGTATTGCTATCTGTTCTTCGTTTTTCATTAGATGATTATTGCAGTTTTTAATTAATAATGCTATAGCTCTTTCAGGATTGTCATTGATAGCATTTAGTGTATGTGCTATTTTCATTGCTTTCTTGTGGTCGTTTCTATCGTGCCATTGTGATGTATCTATGTCGAAGAATGATGAGTCTAATGCATTTTTGAAAAAGAAAATGATAGATTCTGTATGATGGCCAGATGTTTCTCGGACGGGTGCCCATCATTGGTCATTCAAGATTATCTCGTTTCCCCGGCCTGGTCTAACTTTCTTCTGGAGTCTTAAGAGATTATTCAACCATCTTGCATTTCATATCAACTGATACTTCATCATCCATAAACGCAAGTGCTACTAGTTGTTCACCTAGGTACCACAAGCGATGTTTAAGTTCTTTACTATTTACTAATGAGAGTTCATTGTCATCACAACATTCAAGATGGAGATACTTTAAGTCATTTCTTGGAGCTGAACTTGCTAATGAAGCTAAAAACAAGATGGGAACATAACACCGTACAGCAAAGCATGCAAATCTTTTTATTGCAACTTGTTCTTGAGTTGTCATCTTGAGCTGTGACTTGAACAATTTTTAATAAATAGATGACTCACGCCCTTCATCGTGCCTGATGCAGAGCACCAGGTTTACGAAAAGAAATCTCTCTCCCTCCACGGTGCCTCCTAAATAAAGAACTGTCAATTCCAATAATTTCCCAATAGTCCTCCCGTGGGTGATATTTCGTTAATTGATTGATGCAAAAAGTCAGGATATTTTCTAATCCATGACGTTTTCTCTAATGTGGAACTGCTTCATATTTAATGTATTAACATTTTTCCATAAAATCTTGAAACGCTTAAACGCAAGAAGTATCTGCCTTCGCAATTGAGACGTTATGTATTTGTTGAAAGCAGCAAGCCCAATAAATTTCATTATGTGAT
>JABUQX010074264.1:0-2500 GCA_015478945.1 Trachelipus rathkii | reverse complement strand
TCGGGAGGGGGGTGGTTACACGCCAAAATTGCATTCGTAGCCAAATTACGCAGATGGCACGACGCAGGGCTTTAAAAGTGAGGGAGAATGTAAATTCAGCAGGAAACACAGAAGATGGAAGAGAGTTCCACAGATAGGAGGTGGCAGGAAAAGAAGGAAGCCGCAGAGCGAACTAGCCTGGAGTTACCAATTATCTACACAATCGTGAAGCAGACATAGCCCCCTTGGCTACGAGGGCGAGAAACGTAAGGTGGTGGTACAGCGAGTGGTATTTCCCTCGCACACCTGCGCGCCTACGCGGAATACCTATAGAAAAGAGATAAAAGCAACCAACATACTCGTCGCCGCAAAGATAGAGAGTCAAGTGAAGTGGAAAGTACAGAACAGTTTTAAAGCCTTTTGGCTTTTGAGTCGACCCTGTCCAAAAGGCCGGGTGAAACCAGAGCCCCCCTCCCCAGATATGAGAACAGTACCCATACAAGGGCGGATGAGACCCTGGTATAGCTGGGAAAAGGGGTTAAAACTGAGAAGAGGAAAAATAGTCTCCGCAGTCTAAAAGAACTCCCATTTCTTTGAGGCCGCCCAGCAACCGTTGTGATGTGGGGTTTCCAAAACATTTTTTTGTTTATGTTAAGGCCAAGGATGTTTATATTGTCAAAAGGAGAGACGAGAGAACCGTCGAAAGAGATAGGAAAGTTAGAAGGTGTTTTGGAGAAGGAGATTTGTGAAGAAGTTGAGTTTTTTAAAGAATTAAATGTTTCACAAGGTTGAGAAACGACCCCAATGCGGAAATTTAATCCACGATCAGCGAGAATAGATATCGGAAAGATTGAGAACCACAGAGGTAATTCTGGAAGTAAAAGAAGGGGAGGAATTGAAATGAGTTGAAGAACTGAAGGGTCGAGTAATCGGCATATGAAGTGGATAAGAGTTAGAATAGATGTTGCAGGTGAAGAAGATCATTTAATGAAAAGTAAGGAATAAAGTAGGAGATAAGACAGAACCCTGAAGGAACACACGTTAATTGACAGAAAAAGAGAAGAAGTCGCTCCATCAACCACGGCCGATATTGAGCGACTTGAAAGAAAGCTAGACATAAGTAAGCAAAGAGAAGGAGGAAACCCAAAGGAGGGGAGCTTGGAGAGCAGTGACGCGTGCCAAACCCGGTCAAATGCTTTGGATATGTCAGCGGCCGCACCACGGTCAAGTCTCCCCGTAGTTTCCTAAGAGCGGAACACCATAAAAATCGGTTAAATAGGAGTTATCGCCAGTAGACCTTGAACGCGCCGGAAGCCATACTGGCGATCGGAAAGAAGAGAATTGAGATTCCAGAAGATGGTCTAAGAAGTGGGTAGTTGAGAAGGGCTTCAACAGATCTAGATAGAATACAGTGAGAACTATAGTAGGGCGATAGTTAGAAGGATCAGAGCGGCTTCCTTTTTTCGGAATAGGTTGGACATGTGCGTGCTTCCAACACTGAGGGAAAGTGCTAGTATTGAGACATAGAGAATATAGTTGAACGAGGGGCGGGGTCAGCACGTAAGCACATTCCCTCAAAACTCGGGGAGGAATGCCATCCGGGCCACCCGCCTTCCTAACGTTCATAGATCTCAGGAGCCCATGGCACCCGATCGTAATGTAATCACAGCAAAGACATAGGACAACCTGAGGGAAGAAGAAGGAGGAGGGGAAATGCCAGAATGTGGGTTGAGCTGAGGGAAAAATAGGAGGCCGAGAGATTGGCCTTTTAGTTGGAGAGTTTTAGCGACGGATGCCATCAGATCGAATAAGAGGAAGGAAATAGGCAGATTTTACAGAAGTTGTAGAGATTTTTTGGCAAGAAGGGCCAGAAAACGATTTTTATCATGTAGGAGAAATACAGGGGGGTTAGCTCACTTTTTTTTTGAAAGAACGCCCGTTTGGCTCGATGGAGTATCTCCCCCCACCAATTTCTAGCTGAATTAAAAATTAAAGGGAGAGGGAAAAAGAAGAACTAGAATTTTTTCCCTCCCCGATACGCGCGTGTCTTCTGGCGCCTAATGGCCAGAGAACAAGCACGACCAAACCATGGATTGTGAGGAGAGAAAGATTTAGTCGAAGAAGGACTGAAAACCTGCCTCATGTCCCGCCAACGATTCCAGCACCGCATCCTTAGGGTCGCTGAAGCTTGAAGCGTTCATTCAAGAAGCCAAAGCAGTCAATTCCAATTATGGTTTTGGTAGAAGGACGCACAGGCCCCACAATCACCCCGATCAAAGTGCCCAGAAAAAACGCAAAGGGCAGGATGGAGCTGTTGGAGAAAGTATTAAAACTAAGAGATATAAGGTTGTGGTCAGATTTTCCAATAGGAGCGAAGGTGGTGTATTTAAAGAGAGAAGGACTAGTGGTTAAACATAGGTCAAGTGTGTTCAAGAATTGGGACGATCCGGAATGTTTGTGGGTTCTTTAATTAGTTGATCCAGATCGTTTGAGATGCTGAATGATTCGGCCTCCTCCCACC
>JABUQX010074263.1:40000-54540 GCA_015478945.1 Trachelipus rathkii | reverse complement strand
GTTTAGCTAATAGAGCGGAATTGACCCCTCACACATCTCTTGGCGTAAAGCCTTTACGTCTTTTTGTCTTTACGTCTTTACGTCTTTATTATATAAATATATTCCTGTTAGTCTCATGACACACGCATTATTTACAAACGTAAGTTGAAAAGGCAGAAAACAAGCCATAGCAGAACCTCACAAAACATGATAACAGCAGAGAAACGACTAAATATATTTTAATCTGAAACTTTATGATTCAGTGAGACCTTTTGAGTTAGTAAGTAGGAAATGTTTACATTTCTTGTGATTGGATGGAGTAAAACCTATCTCTATGTGACCTTGCCTGCGACTGGTCGAAAATTAGCTTAAGCGGTGAACAAGTACTCTTCTTTGTCTTATAAGCGCTCTATTTTCACTAAGTGCATATCATGATTCGCCTTAACAGGTATACCTCTATACAAGACATTAAAAATGGGAAATTAAGATCCCTGGAAGCGGTTTCATTCTTAAATAAAAGAACCCCTACGGTTCTTAATTTTTGACGTGTGCTAATCATTCACCATATTATAACACCAAACGTGTTTTTATAAGCACCAACGAATTACTTTGTATATGTAAAACACTGAAGACAGGCTTGTATAGTACTTTAAACCAAACTCTGTTTTAAACTGGTCAAAAACAGTTATTAGTCAGAGCGAAGAAACCAAGACCAAGCAACATACTCTAACATTTTCTAAACATCAAAACACAATCAGAATGGAAGTTAAATTATGGAAAAGTCGTGATGAAGCAGAAGTGTTTGTACCTACAGCATTTGGATTCTATATTTCAGGCCTACCTCAGGTGAAATATATGTCAGAGGTGCGCAGGCGGGTTTAATGTAGGTGAAGAAAACGGCTGTGTTATCTAATTATGTAACTGTCATCTATTATATGCTATACCAAGAATACAACGGATTTAAGAAAATGCTGGCTGATGATCCAGCGATCATCATCGAACGCTTCCTAAGTTCTATAGATGTTCTAGGTTATACCTAGCAATGTTCAAAAATGTTTAGGTAACAATATAAATTCACTTTAAGCATGCCAAATTATTAACTGAGAGACTTTTTACATATGTACTATCGGATAGTATTGATGAGGCAAGAAACTTAATATTGGATAACGACATGAATGACTGGCTTTTTTGTAAAGATTTAGAGCGTTTTAATTTGAAGCTACTGTGAATGTGATGAGTTATATATATATATATATATACTATATATATATATATATATATATATATATATATATATATATATATATATATATACTATATATATATATATATATATATCTATATACCATATATATTACCAAAACTCGATACTCTATCAGTGCAATTTAATTTTCAATTATGTAGTAAAGTTTTAAAAATAGATCATATTCCTTTACTGTCCCTTAAATTTTACACATATAAAGATCACAAATTATGCAAAGGTTTATCGTCTTATAAATTTATAATAAGTTTATTTGCACATTTAGTTTAATAATAATAAGTTAGTTCGTGCTCAAATAGTAGTTTGGTAGTAAAGCTTCTGAACAACAAAGCAATGATGTCAAATCATGATGGGGATGAGGAAGTTCACCTCGATTTATATGACTTACGAGGTTTCTACGTTTTTAGTGCAATAAAATCATGTTTTCACTACCCTAAGGACGTAAGGACAGTAAGCAGAAAAGTAAACAAATAAAACCAGTTCTCAAGAAGGTGCGTAGTGGTGCTTCGGTCTGTTTGCTAAACCATCTTATGGACTCTTTGGTTTTAGGTATATTTAAATGTGTTGCATCTACGAAGCGAAAGGCTAGCGGCAGGTTCAGGCTTTATAACGGGGTGCTTGGATGCCCCGATGGGTGACAATATTACTTCAGCGGTAAAGATGTATACAATGTACGTTTTGTGAAATTGATAAAACTAAGTTTTTAATAAAACTTATTTTGTTTCTAAATATACTCGGAATGTTTTCAGCTTTTTAAAATAAAAATAATAAAGTAAAAGAAATAATAAAAATAATAAAATAATATAATAAATAAAAATAAAAATAATTTTACTAAATATAATAGCAAAAAATAATAAAAATAAACTTGAAGTTTAACTAGCTAAAATCAAATAATAATAACGTAAAATGTTTACCAAACTTTAAACATGACTTCCAGTATTATTACTATTACTATCATTAATAATTAACAATGAAGTAAATAATAATATTATTAAAGAATAGCAACGATGTTTTTGTTGTTTTAACATTCAAAGTAATAGTATTTTTAAAAGAAAATTCTATAAAAGCCTTGCCTTACACGATATAATAATTCCGATCCTGAATTTAGGCTTAAATAAAGATAACACTTTGTTTTTCAGTTCTATTCGGTATTAGGTTACCTTTGTTCAGGGATTAGGCTTAAAACAGTACGCTGCTTAATAAGGCATACCCAAAAATTAGGCTTAAATGAGATAACCTTCTTTTTTGAATAGATATTGGGGTTATTCTAGTCTTATAGTTTAAGCCTAAAATAAACAATTCATCGCATTTTACAGGAAGAGATGTAGTCTTGTTACAGACTCTAGTCATTCTCTCATAGACCCCATTGTGCATAGTTGTGTGTTACTCATTCAATGTAGTTAGGTGTGTAATAATAATAATAATAATAATAATAATAATAATAATAATAATAATAATAATAATAATAATAATAATAATAATAATAATAATAATAATAATAATAATAATAATAATATCAATATTTTATGCAAACTTGGAGACATTTTATTGTTGTTGTTGTTGTTGGTTTTGTTGTTGTTTTTGTTGTTGCTGTTGTTGTTGTTGTTATTATTGTTGTTGCTGTTTTTTGTTGTTGTTGTTTTTCTTCTCGATGTCATTTATGTTGTCGTTGTTGTTGGCGGTAGTGCTATTTTTTGTTTTTTTGTTGTTGTTGTAGGTGGTGGTATTGTTTTTCTTGTCGTTTTCGTTGTTGCTTGCGTTGGTAGTAAGTATAGTCTTACATGTTAGAGTTTCAAATATATTATTGCAAGGCGTAGAGCAAATGTATAATATCTTTGTTTAAGTGTTCAGTTGAAATTTCCTGTCTCGCATTAGAATCACAGAGGATGCAACCTTTCTGATTTTTTTTCGTTCCTTGTTGGTTTGTATCTATCCGAAATCTGTAATATATATATATATATATATATATTTTCAATGATAAATTTAATAATTTGTTGCAACTATACCATAACAACATCCTTTATTCATATTATATGGCATATATAGCAACCAGTAATAATATATAGTATATATAATATATATAACTTAGCATATATACACCGCCACATTCATATGCCAGCGCTAACTTGTAAGTAAAACCAACACTTTTATGCAACAACAACAACTATATATATGAGCCGCGCCTCATATATATATATAGTATATATATATATATACTTCTTATATATATATATATATTCAATAATTTGTTTTTGATAAATTTAATAATTTGTTTTCAAGTTATTGTCTTGCATTCTAAAATAATTCTTTAAAGTTTATTACGTGACCGATAAATTGTTTGTTGTTATTATTTACATTGTTGTTAATTGTTTTTTGTGTTTTTTGTTATTTGTTGTTGTTTATTGTTGTTATTATTCATTGTTGTTGTTGTTGTTGTTGTTGTTTTGTTGTTGTTGTTGTTGTTGTTGTTGTTGTTGTTATTGTTGTTGTTGGTGTGGTTTTTGTTGTTGTTGTGGTTTTTGTTGTTGTTGTTGTTGTTGTTTGTTGTTGTTGTTGTTGTTGTTGTTTGTTGTTTGTTATCATTTCTGCATGATCATTTATCTTCTCAAATGTCATTATATTGTGGTGTTGTTGGCAGTACTATTGTTTTCTGTTGTTTTTGTTGTTTGTTGTTGTTGGTGGTGGTGGTATTGTTTTTCTTGTCGCTGTTGTTGTTGCTTGCGTTTTTAGTAAATATACTGTTACATGTTAGAGTTTCAAATATATTATTGCAAGGCGTAGAGCAAATGTATAATATATTTATTTCAAAGGGTAGATCGCTTTAAAATTTGTATAGCTTTTTAGAGCGTTGTTCCACTGAATTAATTTGTTTATAACTAAAGCAAAATTTCGAAATATGATATATATATATATATATATAGCAACAATATATATATATACTATATTTCTTTATATATATATACTTATATATATATATATGCTGCTGCTATATATATATATTAATTCAATAATTTGTTTTCCAATAACCAATTAATATTTGTTTTTCAGAATATTGTCTGGTACGCGACGTTTAACTTCACTTGAATTGTACCAATGACAGTGTTGTTGTTGTTGACTTGTTGTTGTTGTTGTTGTTGCTTTTGTTGATGTTCTTGTTGTTATTGGTTGTTGTGGCCCTTGTTGTTTTTATTGTTGACATTGTTATTGTTATTATTCGATAGTTCGCGTTTTTTTATTACGTGTTGTTGTTGTTATTGTTGTTGTTGTTGTTATTGTTATTGTTATTCAGCAATTTATTGTTGGTGGTATTTGTTTTGTCGTTGATCGTTGTTGGTTTCGTTGTTTTTTAAAAATAGTTACATGTTAGACTTTAGGTTATACTATTGCAAGGCGTAAAGCAAATGTTTAATATTTTTTTAAGTGTTCAGTTGAAATGTCCTGTATCGCTTTAGAATCAACGGGGATGTAAACTTTCTGAATTTTTGTTGTCGTTGCTGGTTGGTTTGGGTCTATCCGAAATCTGATATATATATATATATATATATATATATATATATATATATATATATATATATATATATATATATATATATATGCGGCCCAATGGCGCGGGGAAAACAACTTTGCTGTATATGTTAGCCGTGCCTAGCGTCAGAAATGGATAGTACGCATCTGTTGATATTGTATATATAGCATCATAATATATTATTATATATATATATATATATGTAATAGTTAATTAAGACTAGCACAAAGGAAAATAAGGATGATTGTCACTTCTTATTTTTATTGCTTAAAATTAATTAACTTAAAATTCCACAGTCAATAATTATGATTTTCTATAAATAAATAATGCTTCACTACGATTTAAGATTCAATATGAAAATTAGTCACTTAAATAAAGGAACATTAGTTTATAATAAAGAGCCAGTTTTGGAATACCAGCACTCTCACAGTTACTTCTCCTCGTGACGTGAAACTCTAGCACTTCTATTTATAGTTTAAAGGTTGATGATTTTTTTTATTTCCCATACAATAATAATTGTCCAATAGATTAACAGTATAGTATTAAATAATTCGTTAAACCAAAATAAAAATATCTTTATATTGCAATGAGTTTATTTGAAGTGCAACTCGCTCTCATATGCGTCTATTTTCTTTTAACACTGTGCCGTAACTGATTATGATATTATTACATTTAATAATATAGTACATAAAAATACAATATAGACGATTACTGTATTAATCTTAAACAATCGATTTCCATAACGCCGACTATAGCTAAAACAACCTCTTTTCTTATAGCTTCGAGGCACACTCCCCTTTTACAATTTGAAAGTTTACATAAGAACTGTTAGCCTTCTCGTATGACAGACTCCGCTGTTCCACAGCGTATATTAATTCATTTGTGAGAGACGTTCATGTGACCGTTCGCCAAGTGTACAGGAATTAAAATGATGGGGGGTGATTCTAGATCCTTACAATGGTGATCCAATAGTGAGAATCGCTTGAAAGAATCATGCGATTCCCCCCTTTGCCCAACAATCACAGTGACACAGGAACATAACAAAATATCTAAAAATATTTTTTTTTTGAATAATGAACAATAACTTATAACCAATCGTAATTCCTTAATCACTACAATTACAATACTCTCATTCTCATAACACTGATTATTCAATATTATACCACCTTAAATTTATTCAATTAACCCTTCAACCATAATTCCGATAGCCAGGAAATTGTAAACACTCGTTCATAATCGCAAAAAGTATTTTTTTTTTAATAAGCTTCGTCAATAGAGTCAGTTAGTTGAGGAAAAAAAGGAGATTTTTTTTGACAGGAGGGAATAAGATCACAACATTCTCTCCCACAGCAATTACTTACATAAGGAAATGATTAAGACTACTACTATTAAAGAAATCTACTCATGCTTCCACGAGCAAGAAGGCATTATAAAATAAAAAACATTTTTTTTGGTTACTCGATTCTACCCTTCTCCTGGTTACCATCCACTCCGCTATTTAGACTATGATAAACCCTTATATTTCTCAAATCCTCTACATCTTCTTTCCCCTGTTTTGAAATATACACATTATTTTTAGTTATTCGTAAGACCAAATATGGACCCGAATACCTTTCTTCTAATTTACCCACATTATACTGTTGATTTCTAACTAGTACAAATTTTGCCTTATTGAGATCTTTTGGAACAAATATATGCTTATTTTTGTATACAACTTGAGGTGCCAAAGGCCTTCGCATTAAAGCCACTAATTTCTTCAGGTAGGCACTCTGACTGACTGCGGCATTGAGCGGTTCCTTTTGCAAGAGACCACCTGGGACCGATAAATTCTGGCCGAAAATGAAAATGCTGGGCGTTACTCTCTCTTCGTTCATAGGACTGATCCTCAAACAATATAGTGCAAATGGAAGGATCTCAGGCTACTCTAAGCCCTCACCCTTACTATCGTTTATCATGCATCTTAGGGTTATTATTAGGGCCTGGTTCAATTTTTCACAAATTCCGTTACCATTTGGGGCACTTGGTGCCGTAACAATATTATCAATACTGAGCAGGTTGCAGACATAGCAGAACAATTTGGCAGTGAACTGAATTCCGCGATCGAATACAAGTCTTTTTATAACCCCGCAGAATGGAAATACTTCGCTTATCAAAACATGCAGAACGGAATCTACAGTAGCCTGTTTCAAGGGATAAGCGAATGGATATTGGCTGAACCTATCGATGAACACTAATAGATAATTGTACCTCTTACTATAAGACATTTTTATCAGATCCACATGAAATGTGTCAAACTTCTCCGACACCTTGTACCTCCCCCACTCGGGAAAACCCTCTTAGTGTTCTTGTTTTTCTGGCAAATATTGCAACTTTTAATATAAATTTTCACGCGGCTTTTTTATGAATTTGAATACGAAATCTGCTCTCAAAATGGTCAATGTTTTTTTAACTCCCAGGTGGTTCGTATTATGTATTCTTGCTATCACAACGTCTACCTAATTTTCTGGAATTATTATTCTTCCAACTCCTGTCGAAATGTCAACTGCCAAAGATAACTCTTTATCGTCGCAAATGAAATCCTTATAAATGGACTTCAATCCAGAAGGCTCTTCCCCTTTTATTAAAGTTTTGATGTACAGATCGGCCTCCTGCTCGACTGCTATGTCCTGGAAATCTATACCCTCATTGAATCTATTCATTATCTCATTCAATCCCTTTTTAGTATAAGTTATAAGTTTTAAGAAGAAATCATGAAAATCGTTATTATTAAACCCCTCATCGATTTCCCAGCCGTGATTACGGCTATCATCATCATTATTATTACTATCATTATTATTGCTGTTATTACTATTATTACTATCATTATCATTATTATCATTATCATTATTGTTATTATTATTATCTATTATTATTTATTATTATTATTATTATTATATTATTATTATTATTATTATTATTATTTTTATATTATTATTATTATTATTATTATTTATTATATTAAATATCCGAGCAAATTTGGACACTTTCTCGACCCACATTCCAAGATTAAACCATTTCGCTTTGACATTTAAAGAACCCCCATTACTACATTCATCCTCCCCCAACAGTAAATTGGTTTCCATGGTGATCTGATCTGTTGGAGAGAGTACCGTCCACTCTCCATTTTCTATGAAGGCTAATTTTAAGTCTAATTTCTTAATTTCTACATGCTCGTTTTCTTCATTTAGCTCATTCAAGTGAATAGTTAATTTATTTTTGGCTTTATATATTAATTTAAACTCGATGTCAAAGCTTGCTATTGAATTCCATAACCTTATTTCTCGGGCATCATGCATTTTATCTGTAGTTTTCTTTTTATAATCCATGATAATACCATTATTGCATGTGCAAATTTCAATTTTGCGATTCGCTATCAAATAAGCATTCTTTTGCAAGCAATTACTGATACATACTAATTCCTTCGTGATTTGCGGGTACCCCATCTCTGCTTTGCTCAGCACCGTGCTATACAAGGCAAAGATTTTAGTTGGGTCTTCATCTCCCATTAAGGTGCTCTCCATTGCGATATCACTCACTTTCGTGTACAGTTGAAGCTATGTTTCTTCACCAGGAAACGATAATAAGGTAGCCTTTATCATTACAGCCTTTGCTTCTTTTAAAGCTCGTTCGGCATTTAGGTTCCAGACTATTTCCTTGGCCGAAGCAGGTTTTTTCTTCAACCTCTTAGTCAATGGTTGCAATAGCCGAGCAGCGTCTGTTATACAATACGGTATATTTGTGCTTATTATTAAAGGTTGAGATGTGGTACAGGACGGGTAATGGAATATATTAAATATGTCACACATAAGTTTCATCACCTTATTATATCTTGGAAACGAGGCGTTTTCGGTGAAATGCTTATTGACACATATTATCTTATATTTATGCAAGAATATCATACTGATTTTCTTTCGCAAATAACGATAACACCCTATATATATATATATATATATATATATAATATATATATATATATATATAATATATATATATATATATATATATATATATATATATAATATATTTTTTTTTCTATATATAAATATACACACTATATATATATATATATATATATATATATATATATATATATATATATATATATATATATATATACTATATATATTATATATATATATTATATATATATATAATATTAATAATATTATAATATATAATATTTATGATAATTATTATATTATATATATCTGATGCAGACTGTCCTGGGGTCAGCTAATCTACGAGCTAGTGAATCATTATTTGATAAAGTAAGTAGTTCTGTCCACTAATGATGTATATTAACTGTTCGCTTGTTACGACATGCCAAATGATATAAACCCTTTCTGGTTAATGCTATATACTTTTTTCGAGAGAGGTAAGAGTTCGTTCTCTTAAGAGTTTTCCTAGAATAACAATTTAAGAGAGACCAGGGGTTGTAAAAATACACAGACTGTTTTTATATCGATTATAATAGAATGAAGAAATGATCAATAATTAATGCATATTGCCGACCATTTAATGCGCTATATGTGTTTTATTAATCCTATCTACCTATTACCAAGAATATATGTGCCAAATCCCTATGACTAAACCTATTAATAACCTATTGCTAAATATAACATTTATCAAATGCCGTATACCAAGAAAACGTTTAAATAAACAATATAAAACCAATAATTCTACAGATTATTTATAAATTTAATTAACTTTTAATTTAAGCTGACTGATGATTCCTATGGGAAAACGGGTGTCAACTTTGACTTTAATTCCAGCCAAGACGTCCTTTTATTCCTCCGGAATGATTCAGTAATTTACAGACCAAACCTTGACTTTTGCCGCAGCAATCAATAAGTTGTATCCTTGTCCTATAAATGGGTACTAAGTCCACGAGTCAACCTGACGAGTCACAGAATCCCTGAGGTCCTGAACTTCGTGCGTAAATGACAATGATTTTCCAAAGTAACTCGGAACCTGCGTACACCCTTTTTGTTCGGTTTCAGCCCGTAACCCAATTTTGGCTCGGCTATCCTTAATCGCCGTCTTTTAGATTTGTTTTTTTTTAGTTCTTGAACCAGCCTCGGTCTTGATCCCCAGTAATGGTACAAATAATCCTGATTTATAAATCCGATAAGGACACTAATTATCGTCAAAATACTCGTTCTTATTTTATACGGAATTCAACACTTGTAAACTTATTTTAAAAGCGACTGCTTTACCTGAGTTGTAGAAATACAATGGTTTTTCCTGCTCGGGAGCAATCGTCTATTTCTCGTAATCGGGAGGTTTATTAAATTTATGACACTGCTCCGATTCATGACATTACTCCCCCTTTCAAGATTGGAAACCCAATCTTAAAAAGAAGAAAAACAAACCACCAAAACAAAACCAAAAAATATATATATAAAAGAAAAACAACCAAAACGGAATGATCTTACCTAACTTCCAATAGATGCCCTTCTTTCCTCAGCCCTTTTCTCATATTCCAGTACCCTTTGTTGCACATATGGAAGATCTGGAGCCGACCCCTTTGATCGTGTCATTGGCCGATGTCCAATCTCCAATCCTTGTCGGGTTCCTCCCTGTCCTTCCGGTTAGTCATCCAACATCATCCGTTCTGGGTCCTCACCAACTTCTCTCAATTCTTCGTGAATAGACCTGGAATCATAAAAAGGGATATTTAAATTATTTTCAGCATTGTTATTTACGTCCCTACCTTCATCATGTGTTGATGTTGTAATTCCTGGAGCCTCCTCCTCCTCTTCATCAGTGACATCTGAAACAGTTATTCCTATAGTATAACTGTTGTTTGGAAACCTTAGCTCCCTTTTAAATTTTTGCAGATCGAACTCATCATCTGAATTTACGTCCTCTGGTGCTGAGTCTATCCAGTCCAATAGTTCACTGGTATCTACAGGTGATGGCATAGGATCTGCCTCTGTCTGTGTTGCCTTGTCCTCTCCTAAATACTCCGTTTGTGCTCCTGCTTCCCTTTTATGGCTTGGTTTGCCTATAGCCAACTGTAAAAGGTCCCATGTCTCCTTAGTTTTTGTCCCGTGCTTCTTCTTCCTTGTTACTCTATCTGGATGTGCACTGTATACTATACTTACTGATGGTTCTTCCATTCCATCCTCTGTTATTGTTTCACCAATATATTCACCGTCTGGGTGGAATTCACCTTTCTCATTTTCAAAGTACTGCCTTAGGTATTCTGGTGGATCTGCCCATATTTTAATTGTGCATAGTGCACCCTCATAGTTTTACCTTGACCCTCAATATCATATGTCATTCCTCCGGCAATTACTTTGACTTCGTATCTTTCACTCAATTTCTTTTCTAAGGACCGGTCTGCTGAAATAATTTTTCGTTTGACCTTAACTCCTACTGCATAGGGTAGCCAGTTTGGGTGTCCCTCCTTCCATTTCCTTTGCTCTTCCATATTGGCGGTACTTCCCTCCTTGTGTTTTGAATCAGTAACTTTCCTCCACTGGTGTCATCCCAAGTTCAGAGTGCTTCGTATTATTGTATATTATGACTACCCTGGGTAAGCAATCGTCCCACTCATGTTCGGTTTCAGCCCGGAACCCAATTTTGGCTCGGCTATAATTAATGACCGTCTTTTAGATTTCTTCCTTTTTAGTTCTGGAACCAGCCTCGGTCTCGATCCCCAACATTGGGGCAAATATGATTCCTGATTTATAAATCCGATTAGGACACTAATTGTTGTCAAAATACTCGTTCCTATTTTATACGGAATTTAACACTTGTGAACTTATTTTAAAAGCGACTGCTTTACCTGAGTTTTAGAAATACAATGATTTTTCCTGTTCGGGAGCAACCGTCTATTTCTCATAATCGGGAAGTTTATTAAATTTATGACGCTACTCCGATTCATGACAATATATATATATATATATATATATATATATATATATATATATATATATATATATATATATATATATATATATATATATATATATATATATATAAAAAATTTTTTTCTTATGTATATATATATATATATATATATATATATATATATATATATATATATATATATATATATATATATATATATATATATATATATATATATATATATATATATATATATATATATATATATATATATATATATATATACACGATAAGTTTCTCTAACGTGTCAAAAGCATAACAACAACAGTTTTTAGTTTGAAATCCTTGCATTTTGTAAATTGTTTGGTTATTAAATAAAAGCTCTTTATTACATTACTTAAGTGATATTTACCTTTTTATAATTAAAATAATTAAAATAGTGTATAATGGAAGCAAGTGTAGATTTTATATTGAAAAATAGCTTTAAAAGCTTATCTAAGGAACAACAACTTAATTTTAAAAAATCTGGAAGGCCTACATTTCTTAATTTCCAAATAACATCCAAAGTCAATAATATATATATATATATATATATATATATATATATATATATATATATATTTTTATATATATATACATATATATATATAAATAGATCATTACCACTGCTATATATATATATATATATATATATAAAGAGGCATGATCAATGGGCGTCGTCAGGGGGGGCAGGGGGGGGCAGCTGCCCCCCCCTAGAAGTGTTTACTCTTATAGAGTCTACCTGCGAATTTTTTTTATCCAACGTCCCGTTCCGGGTGGCCGTTAAGTACGTTTTACGATATATATATATATATATATATATATATATATATATATATATATATATATATATATATATATATATATATATATATATATATATATATATATATATATATATATATATATATATATATATATATATTAGTATATCGATATATATGTAATACGATTATATGGCGAGGGCTATTTTCAATCTTTTTTTTCTCACATTTCTCTTGCCGATGAGGTCTTCTCACTCATTTTATAGCTCTTTTAATTTGTAGATAAGAACTGTGTTGTTATTCTATGTTTTTTTTGTATATATATAAATTCTAGATTTTGTGTTCAGTCAGATTCTCAATTCTTTATTAAGTGTTTAAGGTTCAGAGTAGCATTGAAATTATCACTCCGTGACGCCACTCTATAATTCAACACCGCCTCAGTGTAAAGTTATAGTTCAATTTCATCAGATCATGAATATTAGGAGATTCCTTGGTACGTACGTTTTTGTTTATTTACTTCTTAAAAGTAGGAATTTTGTAACACATGATCTTACTTGTCCATATGAGGTTAGCTTTTTTTAAACAACACAGAAATTAGTGATTTTCAACATAGTTTGCTATACTTTTAATTTTCTGCTAGCATCTTTGAATCCTAGCAAAAATATTAGCCTATAGGACCATATGGCAAAGTCTACATATATATATATATATATATATATATATATATATATATATATATATATATATATATATATATATATATATATATATATATATATATATATATATATATATATATATATATATATATATATATATATATATATTTTTGTGTAAAATTTGAAAAGGAAGAACTCAGATAAAATTGGAAATGGTAGCGGTGAAAACGAAGAAGATACCAATAATTCAACTAAGACTACACAAGATGTAATCCCTCCTACTTTGCATATTTCGCATGATGAGGAACACACACCCAGGAACAGCACCTCGACGAGTCAAGATATGAGGTCCAGATTTCGGAGCTAGCGTTTCAGTAGATGACAGTCACGAAAATGACATTGGTAGATACGTTGGACATTCGAATATCTATGATTTCGACTGAGAAAAAGAAACAATTACTGAAAGAGTGTTTCCACCTAAGACCTATAACTTTTTGGAAGATGTTACTCACTTAAAGAGGAAATTCAATTATAAATGGCTGGATACATATTCATCTTGTCTGACATACTCCAGGCGCCAAAAGGGAGCATTTTGCAAGTTTTGTATTTTATTTCCACCAAATAATTGGTAGATACGCTGGACATTCATCTATGATTTCGACTGAGAAAAAGAAACAGTTACTGAAAGACTGTTGGATTCCACCTAAGACCTATAATATTTTGGAAGATGCTACCCACTTAAAGAGGAAATTCAATTATGAATGGTTGGAGACATATTCACCTTGGCTGACATACTCCAGACGCGTAAAGGGAGCATTTTGCAAGTTTTGTATTTTATTTCCACCAAATAAAAGTTCGTTCAGAGGGGGTCGTAGGCTCTTTAACAATAAGACCTTTCACTAAATATAAAGATGTTCATGCGGTTTGTAAGGGACATACAAACACAGAGTGGTATAAAACTGCTGTTGAAGCTGCAACATTGTTCCTACATGACGTGCCGGTAGACATCCAAATTAACCAGCATTCTAAGAAAATCATAGAAGAAAATAAAAAAATATTATCCTCAATAATTTCATGTGTGATATTTTCTTGTACGCGCGATTTACCGCTTCGGGGTAAGCATCATGATGAGGGAGTGTTGCAAGATTTGTGCCGCTTACGTACAGATGCCGGAGATCAGTCATTGAAAAGCCATTTTGAAAAGGGAAAGAAAAATGCCACATAGCAATCAGTTCAGATTCAGAGTGAGATCATTTCTCGATGTTAGAGCCAGTTGTAAATGCTCTCCAATCTAAGACCTTGGATATCGTCAAAACCTCGCAGCACATTCAACATATTGTGGAAATGGTTAGGAGCCATCGGGAAAGTGAAGAAAAAAATCATCGATGAAGTATTAAAAGAAGCTAATCCAGGGT
>JABUQX010074263.1:30000-35000 GCA_015478945.1 Trachelipus rathkii | reverse complement strand
GGGTAACAGAATATAATACCTCAATATTGTGGTGACACCAGCCTTACTACCCACTAAACACTATTAAATCGCAGACCATGATTGAGTAGGAATGGATGAGTATTCTGCATGAAACATAGTATCCATTGGGCAGGCCAACAGACATTCATATTAAGTCGAACGTTATCAGGATAAACATACTGTGTGAAGGAAAAGCGAAACGGACTTTACAATTAAGCACTGTCGTGCAGTGGAGTGTTTCAGCACACCCTTACACTCCATATGCTAATGATAGGTGTTTTACAATATATATATATATATATATATATATATATATATATATATATATATAATATAAGAATAAGATACCGTTAAATACAGAGACCGAATAATATGTATGTATATATATATAAGGAGTTTTAGATGTAATTTTCAGAAACATGATAATGGCCACAAATTAGGATCTTAATAAATATCAGTTTATATTTTTATTTTAACTACTTTCTTTTTGTACTTATGCTTCTTCTGGTAAGTATATATATATATATATATATATATATATATATATATATATATATATATATATATATATATATATATATATATATATATATATATATATATATATATATATATATGCACAACTGACCAAAAAAACATAACAAAGACATTTAAAAATTCACCGGCAACTTGCCCAGACAATATCTCAAACAAACACTTCAAAAACCTGGGGAACACAGCTTTGACACAATAAAGCACAAATATATAACAGCTTAATTAACCTAAACTAAACTTCAGGAAATAAACTATCATTATACCCAAATTAAAACCAGAAAAAGATCTATCTGATCTTTCATCATATCGTCCCATCTTTCCACTATCAAAACTATGCAAACTACTAGAAAAAAACATACTAAACAAAATAGCTCCACACATCAGCAAACACAAATTTCAACACGACTTTCAAACAAAACCACTCAACTACAACCGCACTCACAAATATTATACAACCCACAATCAAGGACCTAAGCTCAAATCCAAATCATTAAACAATAATCATAGCAATCGACATCAACAAAGCATTCGATACAGCATTCAAACAAAACTTGATCCACAAAATAACAAATCTAACATCCAAACTAACCTAAAGAAATAGATTTCCAACTTTCTATCAGGACGAACAGCACAAATACAAACAAACAATTCAAAATCCAGACCATTAAACATCAACAACGGAGTACCCCAAAACGTAATACTATCCTCCACACTATTCAACCTATTTTCGGTCGATCTACCACAACTACACACAGATCACGCAATCATATCATCCTACGCATATGACATCACCTTAGCAACTACACACCAGAACCTAATCACGGCCATAAACCTGACACAGCAATACATCGACCAACTTCAAACATGGCTAACAGAAAACAGAATATTCGCCTCACCAAACAAATCTTCAGTTACATTAATTACCACCGACCGCCAACTTGGTACCACACACCCACTAAACAACAAAACTTCCAAAATCTTCGGTGTAACACTTGACACGCATCTCACCTTCACAAACCACATAGACAACATAATTTCATCTTTTAACAAGAAACTGAACATATTAAGGACAGTCGCTGGAACAGACTTCAAAAACAATAAACAAACGTCCACCACTCTATAAAAAGTCCATTTTCATGACTCTAAACTATGCTTCTCCAACCTTTCATCAACTATTGACTAAAAATAACATAAAGAAACTCCAAACGACACAAAAGAAAGCTCCAAGAATCATAATAAAATGCACATCAACAACACCACAACAAAACTAGCAAGAAGAAACCAAAATTCAACTCATAGACACACACCTGGACATGATAGGCACACAATTATTTTCCAAAACCCCAACATCTCAACACCCATTCCACATTGCACTCTTTAACCCTATCCATCACTGACTCAAACAACCTCTTCTTCACCAGCACTATATTTCAAACAAGTTCTAAACATTTCACCACTATTAAACAACACAACATATACCAAACAAATCCACACGACACTTACAGGAAACCACTTAATACGCAGACCACCAAACAACATTTTAAACAAATAACCACCAGAAATAGCACCAGAATTCACCTCACTACCAAGAACCAGTGAGTCATCCTTGGAAAAGCTAAGATGAAGCCATCACCCTAAATTACAACACTACAAACACAGATTCAACCTTAACCAAACCACTACAAGAACTTTTCAAAACTGTAACCAGGTTCCGGAGGATACATTCCACTTTTTTCTCTCCTGTCTAAATAATTATCAACACAGAACAACGGGGAACATAACATCCCTGGAAGATCTCTGGATGAGACCAGTTGCGTCGGCGGAGTGCCTTGGCGCGGTGTGACCTCTCCAATGGTGGGGTGGTCAGGGGTAAGAAGGTAGATGATATATATATATATATATATATATATATATATGTATATCATGTAGCCAGCCAGCCAGCCAGCCCAGCGCCAGTAACAACGCCCCTTGCCATGGCCAGCATGTAGCCAGCCAGCAGCAGCTAGCAGCATAACGCCTGCAACCAGCAATATGCACGCCAGTAACCCATGGCCAGCTGCAGCCAGCGCCAGCCAGTAGGCTATAGTAGCTAATATTGTATATATTATATAATATATATATAATATGTATATATATGCAATATATGTGTATAATAACAGCTAACCAACCTTGTAGTAGCCAACCCAGCCAATAACCAACCAGCCAGCTTAGCCCCATATCTCCATATATATGTAGCATATATATCGTCATTCTTTCTTTGCTGCTGCTATATATATATCTATATATACTTATATATATATATATATATATATATACTTTATATATATATACATAACTATATATATAACAACAACAATAACTCTTTTAACAACAGCATAGCACCAACGTATATATATATAACATAATATATATATATGCTCTGCTTAGTAACAACTAACATATATATATATATATATATATTCAATTTCTTATGGAAGTTAAATATACATGTAATGAGTTTTACTTTGACGGTATACAGTACATATTGGCAAGAAATAAAATATTATATATTGATGATGTGAAAAGTTATATCATTGATGTTTTAAAAACAATGGAGTAAAATTTTCACTCCTGAGAGGAACCGTTGTTCGTGGAAAATTTTATGTCAACTTGATATAAAGAATTTCATTGCACATTATTAATGTGTTTCCCTCTGTTCCTCTGGCATATGCACCTTACATGAAGAAAAAATATAAGAGCATGAAGCTTCTGTTGCAAAAAAAAAAATCAAGTATGAGGATCATAAGTGGAATATATGTGGTGATTTAAAGGTCATGTCACTTTTACCTGTAATGCAGCTGGGTTAAAAAAATTTGTTGCTTTTTTTATGAGTGGGACAGTCGGGATAAAATAAATCATTATCAGAAGAAAATGTGGCCATAACGATCTCTGACTCCAGAAGAGAAAATGTCATCAATTCTCCCCTTGTTGATTCTCATAAAATTTATCTGCCTTCCTTGTAAATTAAGCTAGGATTAATGAAAAATTTTGTCAAAGGTATGGATAGAGCTGGCAATGGATTCCCATATTTAAAAAGCTAAATTTCCAAGAATATATTTGAAGCTAAAATCAAGGAAGGTTATCTTTATTGGGCCAAGGATTAGGGAGCTGATGAATGATTAAAAGCTGAATGGCTGGCATTTAATAAAGTTTGTAGAGACCTTTTGAGGAACTACAGATCAGGGAACTATTCTGAGATTGTGAAAGAGCTGCTGACATCATACAAGTCCTTGGAAAACAATATGAGCCTAAAAATTCACTTCCTCGACTCTCCCTTGGACTTCCTTCTGAAAATCTTGGGGGAGTCAGTGACAAACACGGCGAAAGGTTTTACCAGGACATTCTGAGCTTTGAAATGTGGTACCAAGGAAAGTGACCATTTCTATGTTGGCTACATTTTAAAGGTGAGCTTTAATATAAAGTTAGATCGATTTGTAAATTTATTTAATACTTATTCGAAATTTAAATATTCTATTCAAGGAAAACTTCTCTGAAGGAGAAAATTCTCCAAATAATAAAATAACATTGCATTGTACCCTCTCGCCTCATTTTCAGATGATAAAACTGTCAAAATAAGAAAAAATTGCCAGTAGTGGAAACATTTTATATTAATATAGTTTACTGGCAATATATATATATATATATATATATTTATAATATATATATATACATATATATATACTATATATATATATATATACATACGAATAGATATATAACAATTACATAGCAAGTTGTTCCAACCTTATATATATATATATATATATATATATTAGGGATGTGCCGGAAATATTCGGTAGTATTTCAGGCGTGAATACTTTTAGCCGTATATTCGGTATTCGGCTTTTACACTATTCGGCACATCCCGGGCCGAATATAGAGCTTTATAAACAATAAATATCGTCAACATAAGAGAAAGTTATTTCAATTTAAAATTGAAATTTTAGAAACTTATTTTCCAAAAAAATAAAAATATAGCCAAATTTTTGTCATATTTCGAAAATCTTTGTCATTTTGTCAGATCTATAAGGGCCTTTGACCTTTTTTTGCCTTTGACCTAAAATAAATTCATTTAGTGATACGGATAATGGACCAAACATGGTGGCTGGTATAAGGGAGAGTGGCTTTTAACTTTCAAATTTTCATCTGTTTTTATTCACATGATGCAACTATGCATTCACCATTCAATATTATGTCAGAAGTCTGTTAAAGATATTTTATTTTCTTGCAGAAGCATATCCTCTCATTTTCACCATTCAGCAACGGCAGCTGCAAAGCTTAAAACTTTACAGAATACAGATGCAGCTGAATGTGAAACAGCATAAATTAATTCAAGACGTTTCTACACGCTGGAACAGAACTTATGATATGATATGGTTAAGATTGTTTGAACAAAAAAGTTCCCCTATCATATAAGCTGCTGAATG
>JABUQX010074263.1:10000-25000 GCA_015478945.1 Trachelipus rathkii | reverse complement strand
AGTAAATCACTAAATCAAACCACTATCCAACCTCCCTCCTGACCATCTGTGATCTATTGATCTATTGATTAAGGTCAAATTTTTACTAAAATTTTCATGTTTTACATACCCTAAATCAGTAAATCAGTAAATCAAACCACCATCCAGCCAGCATCCGGCTACCCTCCTGTCCATCCTTGATCTATTGATCTATTGATCTATTGATTCAAGTCATATTTTGTATCATTTTTTGGGATAAACATAACATAAAATCAAGTTCTTTATACAAACATCAATCAATATATGTTGACGTAACAAAGTTTTCATATTAATAAAGCTTACTTAGTATCATCTGAACTATGAATATAACCCACAACGACAAACTTAGCACATCTTAAGCAGGAATAAAAGCTGTTAAGATTTAACAAGTTTCACGCGCAACAGTAAAAGTAACTAATATAGCATACAAAGACGTAACCTACTTACACTTTTCTAACATATCGCTGTTATTTTACATTAAGACTTTAATATTTAACAAAAATTTACCATAACCGTGTGTAATTATCATACAGACCAATGAGTATACTCTAACGTAACAAAGTTTTCACATTTCGAGCTAACATGGCATCACCTGAACTAAGAATGTAATGTACAATAACAAACCTAACACATCTTAAACAGGAATAAGCAGTCAACATTAACAAAGTACCGCACTTAACACCAGTAAAGTAACTAACATAGCATGCAGATACGTAACTTATTACACTGTCAAGCATATCTCTAGCATAACGATGTTGGTACCCATGGTAATAAATTAACTAAAATTTATCACAACCGTTGGTGATTATCATACTGATCCAACCGAATAAACTCCTGGCATAATAAAGGTTTCCACATCAATAAAGCTAACATGACGTAACGCTGAACTAAGAAAATAATGTACAAAGACAAACCTATCACAGCTTAGCAAGAATAAGCAGTCAACATTTAACAAAGTTCCACACTTAATACCAGTAAAGTAACTAACTTTACATACAAAACGTAACCTGTTCACACTTAAGCTTATCTCTAACATAACGTTAATCTTACATTGACACAGTAACATTTATCAAAAATGTGTCATAACCATACACCTAACCATCATGGCACCTAACGAGTGAACGAATAAGAAATCTAAGGGATTTTTTAAAACATCTCTTTTCAGACTCCGCCTCCTTTCATTTCAGAAAATACCAACTCTAAGCATGAAAAATGATTTTTATGCTTTTTAACTATTTATAAAGTGATGCAATAATATATTTGACCCACTCGGCGGAGGTCTAAGCAATGTAGTAGTCACGCCATTTGGTTTACGATTAAATATAAATGACATCGTTGGGAATAACGCAACTCCTCTTCGTAAATATATCAACAACAAGCGTAAGAGATGCGGGAGATGTCATCGTATCAACACTGCGAAAAACTATCCTACTGAAAAAGAAAATAGTGTATAAACATCCCTTAAATGTAATGAGATTCTTTCTTTCAACCAATCAAGAAGAAAGTAAACAAGAATACGACATATGCGACTGAACCATATCAGTTCAAAAGGGTATATATTCTCGTTCGACAACAACAACAACAACAATAACTACTAGTAAAAAGATAAGTTCTTTAGATACTAACCAACGAATAATATGCTAACGTAACAATTGTTTTCACATTAATAAAGCTAACATAGCATTACCTGCGAACTAAGAAAATAATGTACAACGATGAATCTAACACAACTTAGCACGAATAAACTGTTAACATTAACAAGATTCCAAACTTAGCTTTCTGCTTAAGTAACTGACATTGCATTCAAAAACGTAACCTATTCATACTTTACCATTATCTCTAACATATTAACGTTAATTTACATTGACACAGTAATGTTTAACAAGAATTTATCATAACCTTGTTTAAGTATCATACAGAGCAGTGAAAGTATGCTAACGTATAAAATTTTCCACATTTTTGACGTTAGGATACCAGGACCTGAACTATCAATATGATGTACAACGACAAACCTAACACACCATACGGCCGAATAAGCCACTAACATTAACAAACTTCCGCGCTTCACAGCAGAAAAGTACCTAACACATCGTACAATCGTAACCCTATTCACACTTTTTCAAGCATATCTCTAGCTTATGTCAATGTTAATTTTACATGTTTTATCGTAATATTTAACAAAAGTTTACCATAAACCTGTCTAATCATCATACTGACAAGAATATAATGCTAACGTAACAAATGTTTACATCAACTTCACGTAATATTTAACAAAATTCATCATAACCTCGTCTAAATATCATAATCCCCGGCGAATAATTATACCAAACTTATCTTCAGTTTACAATTACATAAAAATATAACAAATTTATAGTAAACAAAATTGTTCTTTAATTTTACTCATCTTACAGTAAACCGTGCTGGACTCCTGATCTTTAACACAGTAAATCAGTAAATCAGTAAATCAAACCACTATCCCCCCTCCCTCCTGACCATCTGTGCCGCCTGTGATCTCTATTGAACGTGATGATTCAAGTCATATTTCGTATCTATCATTTTGGATAAACATAACATAAAAATAAGTTCTTTATATACTAATAGCCTACAGTATATGGCAAGCTTAGCTCAAAGAAGTTCAGCATCAATAAGCTATATCATAACCGTAACTAAAACACAATGTACAAATGCAAATCTAAAACACCCCACGTAAATGCGAATAATCAACTAACATCCGTGAAAATTCCTCCACCGCTCAAAGAAGGTAGTAGCTAACAGGTGCATACAATACTCGATGTTCCCACTTTTTCCACTTATATCAGCTTAACGAAAATTAAAAACCGTCATTAATCTAACAAAATCCTTTCTATAAAGTGACCAAATCTATTAAGGTACAACATCTTGAACTATGAATTAGCACTAATATATTCATCAAAAGTGTCACTCGTTTCAGTATAACATCATTTGACCTATGAATAATCGTGGACATTAGCAAAATTCTAGAACCAAGCTAACATTACTCAACACAAACTTAACCGACCACGTTTCACAACACACATCTGTCGTCAGGTGCTTTTTGTGTATCTTACAAAAACTCATCATTTCTCTAACAAATCAGTGTTATTTTCACATTGTCATAGTAATATTTAACACAGCGTACCACAACTTACGAATAAACAGTTTTCATTTAACCAAAGAGTATCTAAAGCAACACATTACGTTCCCAAGAGAAATCCCAGGGGATGCGCCCCTTGAAGAGTGTGGGTCTGCGAGGATCACCCCAGAAGGGGTAATAGCAGGCTTTACCCTCGAAGGAGGAAGCAAGGCCTCCCTTCGCAGATATAATGAAAGCTTCAGCCTCTTTTGTTAAATCTTACTATTACTGACCAGAGAAGAGGTTATCGGAGCCTATTCCGCGATGACGACCCATAAAGGCTGCATTCAATTATTTTGTTGATAATGAAATTTATGTCTACCATTCTCGGGTCCAAACTATTCCGCTACCTGCTATTCGCAGTTCAGATGTTCCATCTGTTGATATGCCGTGACCCTCGACGCATCCCATGCTATATCGTACGCTACTTACACGATAAGTAGTGCCACGGCGGCGGCTATTGCCACGCCATTATGTTTTGATGCTGGCTGTTGGCATTCAATCCCAGATCGGCAAAGAGCCCGCACTTTATCAGCCTCCTTTTTGTCAAAATATTTGCTCGGCCTGACGAGTATCAGCGGTTCAATAGTCACGAGCTGGACATTGAGGCCAGAGTTTGCAATTAGGCCGGTTTGTTGCGATTTAACAAAAATCGCGACATGAACCTTCCACGATTTTTGTGTTTATTTATTCAAAACATTACCATATTTTCTTCTCTCAGGGTTCACAGATTTTGTTCATTTTTATTATCAATTCAAAAGCACTATTACTCTATTTTGTATCTTTATCATCCATATAGTTATTAGGCACGGCAGGTATGATGTTTGATTAGAAGTTGATATGCATGACCCGTTAGCATTCCCTATTCTTTTGTCAATATGTGCTGAGGTTTATGGTAAGCTTTATTACCAGCATGTTCCGATGTTAACGCAGAGTAACTGATGATGTTAAGTCACTCTTTGAAAAGTGACAATAGATTTTGTTCCATTTGTCAATTATTCATTCATTAAGTAATGTGGGTTTATTTTGTATCTGATGCAGTTCGGAGCCTTAATATTGATGCCATCTGCTGTGTTCAGTATCCCAACAGACCCTGAAATTATTTCCATCATTAAATATATATAAAAGATAGATTCCATTTATCTCCATTATAATTGGCCGCCCGGGCTCCTGGCCTGTCAGAACCCTGCAAGATGATATGTGGTCTTTGTGTTAACAGTTACGCGCCGACCAAATTGCTGGTCATCGTTAGCGCCACTGCGCACTTCTGGCTGGCCAACGCGTTAATGTGGCTCCACTATGTTCCATTGTTACGACCGGCGCCGGCTAGCCCAGTGACGTTCAATTAAACGTCTCTTCGGCCTGCTCTGATGATTGAAAAGAAGAATCTCATTTTTGCGCTACTGACCCAGACAGTTTTTCGCACGGTCGGTGACCTGCCGCGCCACTCATTCTTAAGCGTGATCTTCATTTGAGTATTTGTCGATCATTTGATCGCCGAAGCGGCATTACCAGCGCATTACCAGAAAGTCCGTCGCTGCTGCAAAATAGTTAAAGCACTCATTTTTCATGTTAGAAGTGATTTTCTGAGAAGAAGAAGACAAGCTAAAAGTGCTGACTAGACACTTACTTTTTAGTCTTCTCCAGTACCACATGATGGTTGGAAGTATATTATGTTATTTTGATAAATGTTCTTTATCTTAGATTAACGTTAAGCTGACCCAGGGTAATAACTGAAAAAGGGAGTGTGGGCTGGAGCCCTGGCCACATGTAAGAGATTGGACTGGCGTAAGTGGAGATTGTGATTGACTGCTTGTGCTGCTTAGCTGATGCAGATTTGTGTTTGCCATGACCTTTTCTTGCAGTTCATGTTACGTCATGTTGCTGCGCTTGATGTGAAAACTGCCAGCCTGGCCAGAGCTGTTCGTTGATCAGTATATTGTTCGGCTCAATGATCAAAACACACAGTTAATTATTACCATGTTTATTTCTTGCGATCAGCATCGTATGTTAGGAACCGACCGCCACCCGGTAAAAGGACAAGTTACGTATCGCCTGACCGAGCCGCACTGATGTTAAAAAGTGCGACCACTGGCCATGTTATTTAAAGCGCTGCTGTTCGCGTGTTAGGTTTGGCGGTGCATTTTCTTCCCAGTTCGCTTTGTGCTGTGGCCCCATTTCCAAGTACTCGACCAATCTATCCGATATTTGGCCATTAGCGCAATGATGCCCATCACCAGGCCTGGCGCAGCGAAAATTGGTGATCCCAGCCTTTATATTATTACTGACCCATTGAAGTGTGGAACTGTTGGCGTTATTCTGTTGTTTAAGTGGATAGGCCTATGAAAAACGCAGCCGTGCGCCCTGTTTGTATATGATACGACTTGAGTCAGCAGGTCATCAATAGATCGGAAGCAGTGAACGGAGAAACGCTTTCGCAATTGCTTTATTTGAATTGTGTTTATTTACTGTTTGATTTAGTATGCTTATATTACAATGCGACCTTAGCTCAGCGATCTTTGGGCTGGTGCCGGAAGAAGGCAGATAATTGATGCAAACGTTACTATTACAAAGCTTGACGTAATCAGCAGATAGGTACTGATGATCAGGAAGCGAATCCCACTGCTGCGTAAACGTTTTTATTTTAGTAAAACGAATCAATAGTCAATAGATGGACACAGGAAGACGGAAGCAACTGTTTGTGATGCACTACTTTAAATTTATGTAAATAATCTGTAAATGACGCCATCAATATCAATAGATCACATTGAACGAGACGAGTGGTGGGCGGCAGTGATTTGTATGTAAAACATGAAATTTTTGGTAACGACCGTAATAGATCACAGAGTGAGCGCTGTTACTGCTGGCTGCAGCATGGCCGAAAATTACCGTACTTTCTGTTGGCGGCCTATCTTTGGCGTGGTTCTGCTCGTCCCACCTAGGCCTCATTATCGCGTCTGGCTTCGGTCGGGCCGCATGTCGGAAGTCCCTTTCTACAGAGTTTCGGCTACGATCCCAGTGTGGGGTCTCTGCTCGAGGTTATCGCAGCCACCGCCAAGCCCCGTCGGCTGGCTGCAGCGCCAGGTGCCTTGTCGGGCATGGGCGATTGCCAGTCGGTGCCCGGCTGCGCTCGGGTCGCGAAAGCTTCCCGAGCAAAAGTTTAAAAGCAACTCAGCTCGCTTCGGAAGCTACCAACTTCGCGTAACTATGGCAATAACATTGGCGGGCATTGATGCGCACGCGCCCGCTCACGCTGCTCTCACGCGCTCATTACCTGGATCGGGTGCTGCGTTAGGCCTAATCAATCTCGGGTTTAAGAAAAGAAAAAGGCGCAAACGCGGGTAGCCGCTGGGCCCCCTCTGAGACGCGGATTCGGTATCATACATAGGTGGTTTCAGACATCTTATGCACGACGCAGTGATTGTCAAACGCCAGGCAATCACACGATGTATGTAATAATATGTAGCAATATGTATGTATTATATGCTATATGTAATAACCAATAGTAATAGTAGCAACCAATAATATGTAATAATAATATGTATATATATATATATAACTATATACTAATATAATATATGCTTATGACGAGTAGTATGTATGTATATATATATACGTATTATATGTGTATAATAATATATGAAATGTGCAATAATATGAAATAACCATATGTATGTAATAATAACCTTAACCAACAGCAATATATAACCAACCAACATACATATAGCAATAATACAACAGCCAACAACCAGCCAGCAGTAGCCTTAACTATGCTAGCTATCACCTACAGCCAGCAAATGACAGCAGCAGTAACCTTGTAGCCTCCCTTCAACCTTTATTTCTTTCTTTCTTTCCAATAATAATACATATAGCAGCAACTTCATAGCATATATGCTGTATATAACTAACTATATATATAACATATAACATATATAACCAACTAACAACCAATAATATAACATATGTACTAACAACATACAGAAGCCAGTTTGCTATCTGAATTCTGTAGTATATATATGATATATAAATATATATATATATATATATATATATATATATATATATACTTTTAATATAATATATATATATATATATATATATATATATATAATATATAACTAACTCTATATATATATATATATATATATATATATATATAGTACAAAAATTTCCAATAGCGAAAAATAAAGAATTTGCTGAATGAAAATTAATGAGAAAAAATTTCATATGTTTAAGAACATATTTAAAACAAAACATTAATTTGATATAAAGCAACATGCAATTATCTCTACTATATAATACTACAAAGTCAAATTAAAGCCTTTTTTAATTACAATGTTTAAGCTTCAAACAAACTTATAGCTATTATAACTAAATGATACAAGTTTAGTTACTTCTAATAAAATATCTTTTATAAATCATCCAGCTTTTCTTTCTGGAATTTCCTGAACTTGACAGGAGCCTTACTTGCAGTTTTTTTCTTAACATCTGGCTGTCTAGCAACTGAAGAGGTCAGTATTGGGAGTTTCTTTAAAAGAATTGTATTTTTTTTCTTTTTCCTCACTTTGATTCACACAAAGCCGTGTCGGCCTCTAAATTAACCTCGCTTCTGAAATTCTTTGAACTCCGGTGAATATGGTAGTGCTCTGGCCCTTGCCCACTGGAGGAGATATATGAAAAATATATGAAGAACTTTTAGAGAGATTATTTTTGAATCGGATAAGTAACATTTTTTCTGACATTAATTTTATGAGAAGGTTAGTTTGAGTTTAGAACTGAATATAATAAATAGTTCAGTCGGAGACTTTGGACAAGATAGGTTATGTTGAAACCTTACTGTCAAAGTAAGCGCTTCTCTATATCAAATGATCAAAGTTAGTTCTATTACCATTTTTAAAACATATAATTCATTTTGTGTTAACCATCTTTATTCACCAACATTTTTTATGAGGTACCGTTTATTAATTTAAATTCGGGAGGTTAGTTTTAATCCTCTCATTAAAAAGTGTCATTAGCCTTTTTGAATGTTAAGTCAAAGATAAGATTAAATTTAGGCTTCTCATATTTATCGCGATTCTTGTGTCCATCTCCCAATATGTTGAACGAAGGTTCTCAGAACATAAAATTTTCTATTCTATTGATGTAGGAACCAAAAAGAAAACTCTACATCTTGTTTATTATTTTTATCTTTCAAACATTTCGGGAACTGTTACAAATAAAAGCTCTTTTATCTAAACCTAATTTACCATTTACCATAGACATATGCAAGGTTTTTAGAAAATGTCATAGAGTGAGGAAAAGCATAAATAATCGCCTGTAGAGCACTATGATGATTGTGTAAGCTTTATTAAGCATTTGCAACATGCTAAATTTGTGTACCACAGTCACTTCCAAGATTTCATATGCCTTGTACTACATTTGAACCTATCTAAAAGGCAAGTTATTACTATCTTCAAACGGAAATAGAAGTTTCTATAAATATTTATATTTCGCTGAATACTGATTTTTTATTTTTTCACAACACTTTTTCTGCTATTAAAAAACTTTTGTAAGAACAAAATAGATGAGATGTGTTTATTTATCGTTTCTTCTGAAGTAATCTTAAAATGTCTTTTTCTCTAAAATAGATACATGTTTCCATCAATGTTACCAGCCCATTCTGTCGATATGAAATGTATGTACGAGAAAATAAAGTTTATGTCGGAAAAAACAAGGCATGAATATACGAAAGGAATCTCTGTGACTTAAATGTCGTTCTTTTTGACTTAAACTTCAACATGGATTCGCGATATATCATCTTATAATTTATGAACGAGATAGCTTACACCTAAAATATCATTCCACTTAGGAAAAAAGAAAATTGCAATTTAGCACTTGTTTATGAATAAAAAGTGAATCTAACTTCACTCCATGATAATGAATAAATTTGCTAAAGAAATGAATCGAAGTGATCTCGAATTTATATCCAGAGGATCAATAATGCAAAACCATCCCATAAGGTATTATACAAGAGAACTGATTTAAAATTAAAATTCAATTTACATTTGAACGAGGCTGAAAAAGCGGAATACGAATAATTCAAAAGGATTTCAGGAAATTTTAAAGAATCATAGGTTGGACAGCTACATTGAAATAATGAAAGATCATCTAAAATCTTATAAGAACATGAGGCGGAATATATATATCTATATATATATATATATATATATATATATATATATATATATATATATATGTAATAGCAACAACCAATATATAGCTTGTAACCAACAGCAATATAATAAATGTCATTGCTTTCTACTTAACTTTAACTGCTTCTTTGCTCAACATATGTATAATAATATATGTTGTATATATATATATATATATATATATATATATGTATATAGCAACCAACAGCTAATATAATATATATATATATGTATCTAACCATATATATTATATATATATTACATATATGTATATATATATACTGTATAACAGCAGCCAGCACAACAACCAACACGCCTATATATAATATAGCCAACCAACCAACCATACACTCTTAACTGCAGCTGCAACAACCTTATATTGTGCTGCTGCTTCCTTCAGCAACAGCAGCAGCAGCAACCAACGCGCCTTCAACTAACGCTGTATATAGTATATATACTATGTATGTATTAAAAACAAAGTTAATATATAATACTTATATATATCTAAATATCTTAAAAGACCACGAAGCGGAAAATATAAGATATATATATAAATTAATTTTTTGAGGTTGTGAGAGAATTTCTTTGCAGTAAATCTTTGAGGTTTGAACGATGAACATGATGACCTGTTCCACCATGGAACTTACGAAATATGAAATGGGTACAAGTGTAAAAATAATTAAAGTATATACGCCAACTACTGTTTCACTCATACAGATGTTTAAATATATATTTTAAGAAGAAAGGTACATTATATAAATATATTAAAATAAAGTTATATATATAATATTAATAATTGTATATACCTACTATGTATGTATTAAAAACAAAGTTAATATATAATACTAGGTGAGAGTAAATCAATATCAGTAAGTAATTTATAATTCTAAAAAATTATATATATATGTATATATTATAAACAAAATATATAGAATATTATTATATATATATATAATATATATATATATTATATATATATATATATATATAATATAGATATATATATATATTATAAATATATATATATATATAAGTATATATATATATATATAATATATATATATATATATATATATATATAATATATATATATATATATATATATATTTTTATAAATATATAAGAAATAGATATATAAAGCATATATTATATAGATATTCAAATATATATATCTTATAATAAATATCTATAATATATATATATATAGTATATATTATATATATATATATATATATATATATATATATATATATATATATATATATATATATTACATTGTCACCACCTCTCACGGGCAAACTCTATTTACGGAGGGTGTGTTAAACTCAACAGAAATTCAATAAGGTAAATTACGCAGATGAGCACAAACGCGGACTTTAATGTGAGGGAGATTAAATTGAGTAGGAAAAACAGAAGATGGAAGAGAATTCCACAGAACAGAGGTGGCAGGAAAGAAAGAAGCACCGCAGCGAACTAGTCTAGAGTTGCTAATACCAACACAAAACTCATGTGCCGACACAGCACCCTTTGTGCTATGAGGGCCTCTTAAAGGTGGCGGCACGAGAGTGGAAAGCACTTGCCTCTACGGTACCTATAGAAAATAGATAAAGCACCAACATCGCGCCGCGAAGATAGAGGGTCAAGTGAACTAGAATGTACAGGACCGATTATAAGTCTTTTTGCCTTTGACTTGATCCTATTCAAAAGTGGAGGGGGAACAGATCCGAAGTGCACGTAGGAATAATGAAGAAAGTGTGGCTATTTTTGTATTGGCTGTGTGGAAGGAATACCAGTGTATGTAATTGTTGTGTGATGCAGGTTTACGGTATATTGCGAAGTTTAATTGTGTGTTGTTATTCCAAGTAATTAGTGTATCTAGGAAAGGAAGAGTTTTGTTGTTAGATTGTTCCAGGGTGAACTGTAATTTGTTGTCTATAGAGTTTATATGTGTTCCACACAGCCAATACAAAAATAGCCACACTTTCTTCATTATTCCTACGTGCACTTCGGATCTGTTCCCCCTCCACTTTACAAAAAGAATATGATTTACTGTTCAAAACCTTTAAAAATTTACAATACCCTGAACATATAATACTCAAAGCATTAAAAAAAGCAAAAAAGAAATTTTTCAGCACACATGACATTAATGATAACCAAAATAATTTGACCTATTTACCAGTCCCCTATCCAGTAATCCCATATATAAAAAAACTTTTACCAAAAAACTTAATCTTAACTCCATCTAACACCCTACCTCTAAAAAAAGTTATGAAACCAAATAAATTTAAAAACTACGAAAAATCACAATGCATCTACAAGATTCCATGTAACAACTGTACAGATATTTACATAGGAGAGACGATTGATTTCATAAGAAGAAGAGACCAACACAAGGATGATCTGGTAACCGATAAACAGAATTCAGCTCTAACCCACCATAGAAGAAATCAAAACCACAAAATCAATATAGATGGAATGGAACCTATCATCTACGCATCAGACAACAAAAAACGCAAAATGACCGAATCTTTTTGTATAAAAAATAGGAACAACTTCAACAAAATTCAGGGTGAAATGTACATAGATAATTTACAGAATACAATAATGAAAAACACAAAATACTATAAGAAGATTTCAGAAAAAATAACAACCTCCTAAAAAAAGAAAAAATACTCAGCACCAAATGCATCAATTAGAGACTCGCTCACAGTCAGTCAAAACTTCACCTGAAGAGGCCGTATATATTCGGCGAAAGCTAGTGTTGTGTTTTGTTCAATAATTTTATTTATAATTTATAAAATTTGTTTGCTCAATGTACTAATTTATTAAAGCTAACATTCAAATTGTGTTCATCCTAAGATTTTTAGGGCAATTTTATCAAATAAATATGAAAATATTAGAAGTTTAAAGCTAATTTAGTCAACTATATATATATATATATATATATATATATATATATATATATATATATTATATAAATATTATATATATATAATATATATATATATATATATAATATATATATATATTATATATATATATATATATATATATATATATATATATCAGGATACCAGAGAAGCCAATCATTTATGAAAGCGATGAGTCTTTACCCCGAAGAAAAACAGATAAATCTATTAAATCAGGTATTTAATAATAATAATAATAATAATAATAATAATAATAATAATAATAATAATAATAATTAATAATAATAATAATAATATTAATGTAATAATTAAATTTATTTATTTATTAATTAATAATAAAAAAAAAAAATAAAAATAATAATAATAATAATAATAATAATAATAATAATAATAATAATAATAATAATAATAATAATAATAATAATAATAATAATAATAATAATAATAATAATAATAATCATAATAATAATAAAAAATTAAAATAAAAGTAATAATAATAATAATAAAAATAATAATAATAATAATAATAATAATAATTAATAATAATAATAATAATAATAAAAATAATAATTAAATAATAATAATAATAATAATAATAATAATATTAATAATAATAATTAATAAAATAATAATAATTAAATATTTACAAAATACTATAAAAAAAATGATAATGTATAATAACAGTAATAATAATCATAATTATGATAATAATAATAATAATAATAATAATGTGTTTCAATCTGTCTGTCAAACGTTAGTTGGTTAGTTAGTTAGTTTCCTCTTCTTCGTTCAGTTGTCACCATCTTTCAAGGGCTGAGCCATATTTAAGGAGGGAGTATTAAATGCATTTGGGAGTCGATGAATGACCAAAAGTTTGAGTTTGAGCTTATATATATATATATATATATAATATATATATTATATATATATATATATATATTATATATATATAATTTATATATATATATATACTATATATATATATAATATATATATATATTATATATATTATAATATATATATATATATATATTAGTGATGGGACGATTTAATCGTCATCGCATCGTCATCGCAAAATCGCATTTTTTACATCGTCATCGTCCATCGTCATCGGCAAATTTCGCCGATTATTTTGCCGATTAATTGAACAAATATTAAGAATTTTTAATAATAATATCAATAATTAATAATAATAATAATAATAATAATAATAATAATAATAATAATAATAGATAATAATAATAATAATAATAATACATAATAATATAATAATAAAATAATAATAATAATAATATAAATAATAATAATTTTATATATATAATTATATATATCTATATATAGATAATATATATATATATATATATATATATATATATATATATTATATATATATATATATATATATATAATATATATATATATATATATATATATATATATACACATTTTGAGTGGTGTGGTGTGAAATGTGTTTGTGTTGCTGTGGAAAGGAATGAGAGGGGGATAGAAGGATTTGCAATTCTGATGAGTTAGTTGTGGTAGAGAGCTATGGAAATTTCGTGTGTGTGAGTACTAGAAGTCTATAAAGGTTAAATTTAAGTTTGAAAAGGATCAAAATTTGTGTGGTTGCGACATATGATCCATCTGAGGGTAATGTTGAAAAGAGTACGATTTTCTGGGATAATCTGAATGATGTTTTGGATGGGGGGAATAGAGATTCAGTTCATTTGCCACATATCTGCCCCATTCAAGGATTTTTTTTTTTACAGTTGTCACCACCACTGCACGGCAGAGCCCTATTCAAGAGAGGGGTGTATTACTTCTCAAAAGTTCGCCCTCAGCGCAAATTACGGCATAATGAGCACAGGACGCAGGCTTTAGAGTGATGGGGATTAAATTCAGTAGCGAAATACAGAAGATGGAAGAGAAGTCCACAGAACAGAGGGGTGGTGGGTAAGAAGGAAGCACCACAGCAAAACTAGCCTTGAGTTACCAATGTCAACACAATTACTCGCTGCCGAAGATACAGCAACCTATTTTTTATGCTACAAGCGTCGTAAAGGGGGTGGTAACGCGGTGATAAGTTCCCTCGAGCACTTGCCGCTCCGGGGACCTATAGGATAGAGATAAAGCACCAACATCGCCCTTGCAAAGATAGAGGGTCAAGAACTTGGAAAGTTTGCAGAAACAGTTTATAAGCTTTTTTTGCCTTTGACTGCGACCCGTGTCCAAAAGCGGGTGAACCAGAGCCCCCCCCCCCCAGATATGAGAGCAGTACTCCCTACATGGGCGGATGAGACCTTTTTATAGCGGAGCAACTGAGAAAAGGAGGTAAAAATTCTCACACTCTAAACAGAACTTCCAGTTCTTTGAGGCCGCCTAGCAACCATTGTGATGGAGGTTCCAAGACATTTTTTTTGTTCATTGTTAAGGCCAAAGGTATGTTTACATTTCAACAAGGAGAGACGACCAGAACCGTCGAAAAGAGACAGGAAAAGTCAGAAGGGTATTTTGGAAGAAAAGAGATTTGTAAAAGTTGGGTTTTAAAATAATTGAATTTCACAAAGTTATTTCTATCCATTAGCGAGAATAAAATCGGAAAGCAGATTAAGACGAGAGGCAATTTCAGAAGTAAAAGTGGGAGTAGGAATTGATATGAGTTAAAGAATGAAGGGTTCGAGTCATCGAAATACGAGTGGATAGAGTTAGA